>NW_015148996.1:1573831-1596914 GCF_001465965.1 Polistes dominula | reverse complement strand
CTTCTCTTCTCTTCTCTTCTCTTCTCTTCTCTTCTCGTTTCGTCGCCGGTGCCTTCCCTGCTGTTCAGAGAACCCCCACCCGTCTCCTCCTCCTCCTCCTTCTCCTCCCCTCTTCCATCGCTTCTTCCCTTCTTTCCCCACTTTGCCCTTCCGTCCGTCCACCCGTCCGTTCGTTCGTCTGTCCTCCCTCGGCCTCCCTCCCTCCCTCCCTCCCTGCCTGCTGCCTGCCGCCTGCCTGCTCTTCTCTTCTCTTCTATGGTCCTCCATTTTGTCGTGATTCCTCTAGCTCCAAGCGTATATCGCACATTTTGCTCGCACGGTGCTATTGACTTTTACGTAGGAATCGTGCGCGAAAGTGTGCCTATGTTTGACATACTGCCGATCCGCACAAACCGAGAGCCCGACTATGGGACTCCACCATAGGCTGCCTTGGAAGGTGTCACTCTCTTTTTCTTTTTTTCTTTCTCTTTATCTTTTTTCCTCTTTTATTCTGTCACTCACTCACACAAACAAATCTATCCATCTATCTGGTGTCTATCTTTCTTTCATTTTCCCTCCCGCTTATTGTTTTTTTCTCTCTTCATCTCCATCACATTTGGTCTCTCCAGTTGGTGGTGTCTCTGTCGCACTTACTCGCTCGCTCGCTCCCCTTCTGTCCAGTGCGCGTGTTCTTTCTCTCTCGCACAATGTCGTTCCTTTACTCCCTCCTCTTTTTCTGCATGATTCTGTCCTTCCAGGTTTATTCCCCTCGGTAAATTGTGTCTTTTAACAACATGCGAATTGCGTTGGCCGCTGTAGACAGTAAGCAGCACGGCAGTGCCAACTACAACACCAAGTGTAACTTTCTTTAGTAATACTATTATTTTTCTTCCCTCTACGACTATTCTACGCTTGCATTTGATCATCGTCATCGTCATCGTCGTCGTCGTCGTCTCTGTTCCGGTCGCCGTACCGTTCGTTCCTTTCTTCCTTCCTTCCTTCATTCCTTCATTCATTCATCCAGTCATTCATTAATTCATTCATTCATTCATTTATTCGTTCCTGATTCCTTCATTCCTTCATTCATTCTTTTTTTCCTTATTTCAGTTTGACGTTAATTTTTGTTCCCGTAATGTCAGACTTTTCCGCATCTTTTACATGATGCAGTGGTGAAACTCGATCAGACACTAGTGCCCTGTTGCTAATCTTCTTTTTATTACATTCCTTGCGTCATCGTTTTGCCGAATTTCTCCGTCCGATTAGTTGGTTCGTGTTATCGTATATATTTACATGTATATATATATATATATATTTTTTTTTTATAAATTATCTTAAATTTTGATCATCAAAAGAAATAGACTATGATTAATATTCTTTGTCTTATTTCAGATGTCTGCTGGGTCACAAATTCAGATGGCACCCCAATCAACCGTAAACTCTGGTCAGTCGGTTCATAGTCAAGACTCGAACATGAGTACCGGTATGTTTATACTTTCAAAGGATATAGAAAAAAGTGTCCTTTAAATCTGTAAACACAATGTATACTGGTTAATTTACTTCTTATTCAAACATATAGAAATATACAGTATTTTAAGACACCAGTATTCTTATATTGAACAGTAAAGACTAAATTTCACTTTGTACATACATTTTTTAATTCATTGTAGGCTCTTCGCATAGTGATAAGGAGGTAGATCCAAATACTCCAGAAAAAATACCAAGAACTCCTTCTGAAAGGAAAAGAAAGCGTAAAGCTGATGATGGTGGTGGAGGGGTTCCAGGAGGGCCGGTGGGTAGCAAAGGAACCAGGTCTGTCGCAGCTTTAGAGAACAAGAAAATCAACGAATATTTTTCAAAACACCATCTTGGTAATAGTCCCATTCGACACGGAGGAGCTAAAAGCCCTTCTCCGCAGCAGGGATATCCCATGGTAAGTACCCTTTTCTTCTACTACTTCTGTCAAAATAACATAAAGTTATGTTTAACTTAATCACATATTTCAAATTTTCATTTCAATAGTATCCTCCATCACCACAACCTTTTTCACCTCAAGTAACAACGCCTAACTCCTCGGTGGCAGAATTTTCGTCTTTGATGCAACCACCGAGGCCTCATCCGCAACCTCCAACTCTTCCACCACCGTCTTCGACGCAACCTGCAGGCTCTATGGTCAGCAAGCAGGTGCAGGTAAGGCCTACCAACCTCAGTAGGACAAGCCAGGTCAGGCAAGCGAAGACTAACACCCCAAATGTAAGCAAAATTCGGTAATACTTGCGAGCATTTTATAAGAAAAGCCCTATTTTATTTGTTCTTGCAATTCCTTTATATAACTGTATGTTTCTTACAGTGTTTTTCTAATTAATAATGTTGTTATTGATAAAACACTTTGTTAACATCTACTTAGGATTTTTCTGAGTGCTCTATTAAATATAGTACAAAGTATAAATATTTCAAATACACAAGAAATACTACATGATAGTAGTAGTTTCAAAGAGTAAAATGATTTTGCAATATTATCGTTATTGTACTATCATTGTATGTATCATTTATATTATCATATGTAAAAATGATATGTTATTATGAAAGGATATTTCTTGTAAAATGTTCGCAATAATTTGTACGAATTTGTAATCAGACTGTAGCACTGTATCCATTTGTTATCATACAAATGCAGGCTACCTTGTAATGTCGCTCGTTAAACCAACAACAAAAATTCTTATTTTGTATTTAATTGGTCAAAGGTATATCATATTTAAGAATAGTCATTTTTATAGTAAATCTTTTTCAAACAGGGGTGTATGTTTTTTATCTTGGCATTCCTGTACGTTTGTATTTCAATAGATCATTTAATTTTGATATGCTTCATTTTTTAACGGGTTTAAATTTCGGATATTATAACGAGAAAGAGAAAGAGAGAAGTCTACAATTAAATTTATACTTTTTTTGCGGAAATTAGAGTATTTGTCTACTATGTTTAATAAACGCATACATTTTAGGTGTTTTCCTTGCTGCCTGTAATTTTGTTTACATTAATATCCCCTTGAGTTTTGCTCTAAAATGATTTATTTTAAATGGATAAACTAACATTGATATTTCTTATATTTTATTTCGATCTGATTTTGCTAAAATAATTCCTTGAACTTAGCACTTCATTGATGAAAGAGTTTCTAACAATATAAACAAAAGAAATATAGTTCTTTTTTATTTTGTTACATGTATTTTACTTAATCTGGGTGCAGCAAGGTATCTGGTGTTTCTAATCAATGCTGACAAATGTATCAGATGTTACAGTTAATTATATTGCATTTACTATAAAATATGTCAATTATATATTCCAGACAGAACTAACTTGCCAGAGGATACAAGAATTTGAAACTCAAGCTTCTTCGGACTTAGAACTACGTAATAACAAAATTGACGAATTAAATAGAGTAAGTAGTAAAGTATTTGTAAAGTAAAGCGATATAAACACCAAAGATGATGGTTCTTCTTTTTTCCTCATTCTAATTATTCATTATTTCAATATTTCAACATAATATTATTTGTTTTTTTTTCTTATTATTATTTTTACAGACGACAGAAGAACTTAGGCATCAAATGGCTAATCAACAAAAACTTATTGAGCAGCACAAATCCCATATAAATAAGTGTATAGACGTTGTAAAGAAGTTATTAAAAGAAAAATCAAACATAGAAAAAAAGGAGGCTAGGCAAAAGTGTATGCAAAATAGACTGAGGTTGGGACAGTTTGTGACCCAGAGGGTAGGTGCAACGTTTCAAGAAAATTGGACGGATGGTTACGCATTTCAAGAATTAGCTCGAAGACAAGAAGAAATTGCAACTGAGCGGGAAGAAATTGATAGACAGAAGAAATTATTGCTCAAAAAGAGGCCGTCTAATAGTGAAACAAGTAGAAAACGTAGTCAGCCTCAACCTTCCTTGCATAATGGAACTGAAGCTACATTCTTAAAACCAGATGCTGTGCCTGGTTCTTATACGTGGCAAGAGTATTATGAAGCTGATGAAATACTCAAGGTATTCTAATTTATTTTCATTTATATTTTTTATTGCGTAAATAAACAATAATCAAATCAAATATACGTGATTAATTGTTATTCGCAGTTGCGGCAAAGTGCGTTGAAAAAAGAAGACGCTGATCTGCAACTAGAAATGGAGAAATTAGAAAGAGAACGAAATTTACACATCAGAGAGTTGAAGCGTATTCATAACGAGGACCAATCGCGATTCAATTCTCATCCTGTATTGAATGAACGTTACCTTTTACTAATGTTATTGGGAAAGGGTGGCTTCAGTGAAGTGCATAAGGTATTCAATATATTCTTTATACATATATATATATATATATATATCTTTTTGCTTAAGAATTTTCCTAATTAACTTTCTTCATTTTTGAAAACAGGCATTTGACTTAAAAGAGCAACGGTATGTTGCTTGTAAAGTGCATCAATTAAATAAAGACTGGAAAGAAGATAAAAAAGCTAATTACATAAAGTAAGTCAACAATTGAATAATATTCAAAACTAATATTTGAAATGATATTTTCATATACATATATAATTAATTGAATAAATTTGTAATTAAAACACAGGCACGCATTACGGGAATATAATATACATAAAGCTCTAGATCACCCTCGTGTTGTAAAATTGTATGATGTGTTTGAAATTGACGCCAATTCCTTTTGTACTGTCTTGGAGTATTGCGATGGACACGATTTAGATTTTTACCTCAAACAGGTATGTAATATTTTTTTGGTTTAAACTTAGTAGTTGTCATTTTTTAGTAAATGAGATTAAGCAAAATGATGTTTGTTTCTTTGGTAGCATAAAACTATACCAGAAAGGGAGGCAAGGTCGATCGTCATGCAAGTAGTATCGGCATTGAAGTACCTCAATGAAATTAAACCACCGGTCATACATTATGATCTAAAGCCAGGTATGTAGAAATTCAAATGATTTTATTATATAATATTTCAATATTTCAACAATATATTTTATGTTTTATCTTTTTGTTTATAGGTAATATATTACTCACAGAAGGTAATGTCTGTGGAGAAATAAAAATTACAGACTTTGGATTGAGTAAAGTTATGGATGAAGAAAATTACAATCCTGATCATGGTATGGACCTTACATCCCAAGGTGCTGGTACTTATTGGTATGTGATTATTTATCTTTATTATTTTCTTCTTGGTATTATTATATTTATTTAATATAAACTTTCTTAATTAGGTACCTCCCACCAGAATGTTTTGTCATTGGAAAAAACCCTCCTAAAATATCATCAAAAGTTGATGTATGGAGCGTGGGAGTTATATTCTACCAATGCCTTTATGGTAAAAAGGTACTTATGATTGATCATTTTTTTGAATAATATTATAAACTACTATTGAAATATTAATAATAAAACAAATTTGTATATTTCATTTAAACAGCCATTTGGACATAACCAATCGCAAGCTACAATTTTAGAAGAAAACACAATACTGAAGGCCACTGAAGTTCAGTTTGCGAATAAACCAACCGTTAGCAACGAAGCAAAGGTAAGAAGTATTTTATAAATAGAATAATACTTGAACTATTGTTTTTCTTGGTAGATAGGTGGTATTTCATTGGAATGATATTGTTTGACAGGGTTTCATAAGAAGCTGCCTAGCATATAGGAAAGAAGAACGTATAGATGTACTGACACTAGCTAGACATGAATACCTGCAACCTCCTGTGCCAAAACATGGCCGTCAAGCGAATAGTCAGCAACAACAGCAGCAACAACAGATTCAACAGCAGCAGCAGAGCTCCTTTACTATTGGCATGTTTAGTGGTATGAACGCGTCAAGCAGTTCGTAGTGGAAATGGACTAAAGACGAATATCTTCGATATGCTATTACATGCCAAATCTTGAGCACTGAACTGCGCACCATCTCATCTTAGGAAAATAACGATCGCTATAACCAATTGTAAATACTAAAACGGATACTATCATCATCACTACCACCACCTTCATCACCGTCATCACTACCATTTACCACTACCATCACTACTACTACCATCACTACTACTACCATCATTACTACCACCACCACCACCACCACCACCACCACCACTACTACCACCACAACCACCACCACCATACCGCCACAACTATACTTACAGGTCGTCTCATAGGACATTGCAAGAGAGATGCGAGACTGGTCGTCGCAAGTCCAGAAGCTTGCGTCTTTCTACAAGCCACGCTACATTATTCAGCATAACAAAAAAAAATGTTGTGTTCGTAAATATTCAATTGTATTATCGTTCCTTGTATCAAAACAGTGGGCTGACTTGATAATAGTGTTTAAAAAAAAATGAATGGAAGGAAACAGATAAACATGTGATAAGTTATTGTGAATTAACAAAAAGTGAAGTTTAAACTAAAGAGGAGAGTTTAATAAGCGAAAAAGGGTTATATAAAAGACGATGGAATTCAGTGGAAGTGATATATAATTACTTGGTGAAAAAGAGAAAATAGAAATGGGGAATAAGAGAAATAGGGGGCAACGAAAGATTCAAACAAAACAAAAAATAAATAATAATAATAATAATAATAATAATAATAATATTAATAATAATAATAATTAAAGAAAGAATGGAAATATGAGCAGCAAATCGCGTCGAAAAGAGTTTTAAAGAGACTTTGCTCTTGCGGAGACGTTCCTCTCTTCTGAAGTTAAGTATGCGTGAATGAATGTGATGAAAGATTGTTAAATCTAGCGTGCGTGTATATATTTATACTATATATATATATATATATATATATATATATACTAATAAATCCGATATAATATATATATATGGTGTAAAGAAAAAAAAAAAAGGACAGCATTGACAGTGGGAAGACAACTGTGGTGGCTCTATCCTCGCATGACCTCCGTGCAGCTAAGTATTCCATGAATACTTGACTACACACATCTCATGTTACTTTATTCAAATATTAACATTATTACTTATATCATGACTAATAACAATTAACATACATAAACACGAGGAGATTTGGTTGGTTGTTCCTATTCTGAAACGAGTGGGCTTTACCTATACTGGAACGATTAGTTTGAGAATCGAAAGGAAAGAGTGGCGATGATTCCCAAAGTATAACAAACAAACAAACAAAAAAAGAACAACAAGAAAACAAATCCTATAGGATCACGGTCCACCACTTGCACCCCCAACCCTTCTCCCTTTCCACTTTCCGCTCATAAGTATATTACATATTTTAAATTCGATGAATTTTGTAAACTCGCGGTTAAAAAAAAAAAGAAAGAAAAAAGAAAACAGAAAGAAACGCGTTTTTCCTTTCTATTCGTGGACACACGCATCTTCTCTCTCGAAATAATTAAGTAAATAAATAAATAAATAAATAAATAAGTAAAATAAATAAAATAAATAAATTATTGCGGCCATTTTTCCGTGCTAAAGAAAAAAAAAATCAATTCGTATTTATCGGGCATTAAAGAAAATGAAGAAAAAAACAATTAATAATAATAATAATAATAATAATAATAATAATAATAATAATAATAAAAATTTGTAAGGTAAGAATCGTAATATTATACCGACCTGATCATTATTTCTTTACTCATAATTTGTTTTATATATGTACGTTATATAGAGATAATTATGAAATAGAAGACTAAGTTATTTTATCAAGTGCCCTTGCTTTGTATTATAGTCGTGTCTGTCGACAAACTGCAGCTTTGGGGAGTAATAGAAAAGAAGTTGTTAAAAAAAATGTTGTGTAAGTTGTTGGTACAATGTGGGCACGGTATTGAATATGAATACCAATACCAACGTGATTGGCAAAATGTGGTCAGAGGAGAATACATTACAAGTCTGAACAGAGTCTGCTACTAGATCCATCGCTTAATATTTTAAAAGCCAATCAATCAACCGTTCCGCTTTCCTTTCTCCCGAACTTCTTCAAATAATTGATCCCCGTTATTATTAAAGAAACAAAAAGACGCATATTTCTTATAAATTTGTTTTTCTTTCAAACGTGCCACCTTTTAAAAATGGCTTTTCGTTAAAAACTAAATTGTTACATATGAAATTGATCCATTTGATTAGGTAAATCTAATCAATACTTATTTTTAATCATTATTTATTATGTACTGCTAATGACATCATTTGAAAAAAATGTATACATTATTAATGAACTTCTTATTACGGATTTAATAATAAAAGCAGCAAGTATCAAAATTAAATAATGATAAAAACAATGCATTCGTCGTAAATATTAAATGGTGTATTATATATTTATTTATTTCTTCTCTTTAATTCGAATGCATGTGAAAACTATTTCGAAGAGAAGCCTTTTTTAAGAGATGGCAAAAATATTCGCTTTTTTATTTTCTTTTACGAATCAAACTAAGCAAGTGGAAATTCCTAAATTATTCTTAAAATAAAAGAAAGAAATAAAAGAAAATAAAAAGAAGTCAAAGATCGTTAGGAAACATTGAGTTTTATAAATTTGATCCCTGGTGTACAACTTGTATCGATAAACGAAGATTTAAAGATAAGCGACTTACTTTACACATCTTTTACAAAAATCACATTTAACGCATTTACTCGAATCAATAATATCAGAGATAGCGTTAACATTTTATGCGGAGTGAACAATTTTGCATTTGTAAATAATGAAGAATTTTAAGAAAAAAGATTTAAAAAAAAAAAGAACTCGACGGATAGAAAATAAATAAATTAATAAATGACGCGTGCATCCGTGTAATGGAGAAAATTATTATATAAAAACAAACTAAAAAAAAAAAAAAAAGTTAATGATAAAAGATCCAAAACGTTTCTCTTTTTTTTTTTTACTGATAATTTCAAATATTCACACACTCACACAAAAACGTATTAGCAGCGAATATATGAAAAATCTTTCTTTTTTGTTGTTTCACGTGGAGTGAACTACAAAATCTTAGTATTAATTTTCTTAGAACAAAATTAATATATTGTAATTCGAGTACAATCTGGTAAAGTATTATTATTATTATTATTATCATCATCATCGTGATCATCTTCATCATCATCATCACCACCGCCACCACCATCATCATTATCATCATCATCGTCATAGTCATCGTCATCGTCATCGTCATCATTGTAAACGAAACACGACAGAGACAGCCATCGTCGCAATTTAAATAACATCGGATATTTTTTATCGCCCTTACGTGTTAATATAAAATAGTCATGATCTTTCTCATAATTATCAACAGGAATTGTGTCGAGGATGGTGTATGAAACGTTATAGCAATAAAATTACGTATTTGTGTATAATTTAAAGTTAGTAAACTTATTGATTACGTACAATACTTGTATATCAGAATATATATATTTATATATATATATATACACCCCATTTTAACGATAAAAAGAAAAAGAGAAAACCATACACCTCATATATATATATATATTTTTTTTTAAATATCGGTATTAATTTTAAAAGAAAGTTAAATTATTATTATTATTTCTTAATAGATAATTAAATGATATTTATTACTTTAAATTTAATAATTAGAAATAATTGCATACTATTTATTTATCGTCTATATATTTCAAATCTCTATTTATCTTATTCTTATTAAGAATTCTTTAATTTTTCAATTCATATACCTCGATGTTAAGAAAAATTTGATACAAAGAAATTATTTTCAGCAATAAAAAGACATTTTATATAATAATGTGGTATAACTCAACGAGATATGGAAGAATAAAGGCTGGTTCATCCGATAATTGGAAGATTCTATATACAAGTAGGTAATGACAATATCATTTTTTAAAAATAATACAAATTTTTTTAACAAATTAAAATTTTTTTTTTTTTTTTTTACTATAGCAATTTTGTGTGTCAACACGTGACGAAAATAATAAAGATGAAAGTATATATATATAAAAATGATCATATATTTTATTACATATAATGGCGCCATTAATAATATAATTTATGTATATGAGTAATATCTTATTCAATTAAGTGTCATGTGTGTAAGAAGAGATCAGTTCATAAAATAATTTCTTATTATTTTCTTCAAGAATAATAAAAATTACAAAATGTCAATAATGAAAAATAAATGATTCATCATTATCTATTTAGTTTTGTTGTTCTATATCGTAAATAAATATTACATACATATGCATAATGAGTTGTGCGCCGTGTTTCTTTTATTTTAATTTGATATTAAATCTAGAGTTTTTAATTATCTATGTGTGAGTGTGTGTCCTCTTCTACACAACAAGTTAGAGTATACCATTTTTCTTGATCTAAGCTTAATCAAATAGATAAAAGTGTAAAATCATTATAAAATGACTTTAAACCTGTTGTTCTTTCTTTGTCTTACTTTTATTCTATTCTCAAATCAAATAATAGTTATAATTATAATAATAATTGCCACTGTGTTTTTCTATTAGACACTGTTTCTTTCTTTTCGACGATGTAAGAAACCATAAAAATACTAAAAAACTTTGCCTTTCCACGCTAATTCAGATATCATCTATTCTCTTCTTATTTCTTTCTCTCTCTCTCTCACCTTATTAATTTTTATAGGCAGTCTTCGTAATTTACAGTTTTGTTTTGACAAATTTATACCGCATTAATAAAAATTTAGTCGGAATCACTTTCATCGTCTGATTTAAGTGCATAAGAAACTGGTTTACGATTACGTGCACTGTTCTTTCTTGGCTGTACTACAGGCGATGTTTCAGAGAGATTGTCACTTTCAGAGTCTGATTTCTTCCTTCGTTTTTTCTATAAAAATAATATTGAAACAACATTTTTTTAATTATTTTTTTTTTTTAATACCATTCAATAATTTGATAATATAAAATTACTTACGGATTTAACATTTTTTGTTAATGTATTATCATCTGTTTCAGAATCAGAAGATTTAGTTTTTTTCTTCATCTGACGTTTTTTAACTGGTTTATCATCTGTTTCAGAATCAGAAGATTTGAATTTTTTCTTCAACTGACGTTTAACTGGCTTAGCACCACCTCCTCCATTTTCTGCCTTTTTTTTTGATGGAACTACATTGATATCATAGTGGAAATAAGAATTAAAAATGTATTATACATTGATATGTAAATAATATTTTAAATATGATTAGTACCTTTTTTTGGTGGTACAAACATTATTGAAGAATCTTCACCGGAAGAAGATATCATAGGTTTTTGTGGTTTGTCTGGAGTATTTCCAACTAAACTATCAAAAAGTTCTTCCGGACTTGCTATAATAAAATATTGATGAAGACAAATGAGACTTATATTTTATTATTTGTAATAAAATCATTGAAATCAATGAATGTATCAATAAAAAAATATATATATATATATATTCACTTACATTTAGGTGGCGGTGGTTTCTTATCCATTTTAAAATCATCATCTGAATCACTGACCGTTATTGCAGCAGGCTTTTGAGCTTTTTTTCTAATAAAAGTCATCAAAATTTGATCATAATATTGTCATGTATATTTATATATCAAAGATAATTGTAGAATCAATAGGCATATATACTCACACTTGTTCTGAATCAGACGACAGACTATAAAGATTTTCACTAGCAGCATCCGACGATTCGTCACTGCTAAGAGCATAGTTTCTTTTAGCTGCAATTTCAACATAAAACTAATTTGAAGATATATATATATATTAAAAAAATGTTTAACTAGTATAATATAGAAATAATTATTTCGTACATGCAGCTGCTCTTCGCGGTGAACGCACTGGCGAACGCACTGGAGAAATACTATTGAAATCAATTGCGTTACTGTCAAATTCATCGCTGTCAGAATCAGAATCCTTTTTCTTGGATTTTTTCGTAGGTTTAAATGGCAATGTTGTTTGTTTCATTCCTAATTATCAAAAGAAAAATATTGCATTTAATCTGATCAGAATTTTCTGTGATATAGAAGTTATATTATAAAGGAAGCAAATGATTTCACCTTTTTTACCACCTGCTTTTTTCTCATTTTTAATATTGAGCTTTTCAGTGATACTCTTATTTGATTCTAAGAGAATATCAAATTCATCTTTCTCTTCAGTTACTTCTTTCTTTATCTATAAAATAATATATTTGTATAAAAAAATTCCTATAACTTGTTAATAATAATAAATAAAACTTATTTTTTTTTAAACTAACTTTTGGTTGTCTCTTAATTCCTTCTTTCTTGTCCTTAGATACGATATCTGCCTTTTCTATTTTCTTTTTTAATTCGATATCGATAACAGGAAGTATTCTACGAGTATCCTCTTGCTTATAATATTTAGCTGGTGGCTTTTTCATATTTTGACGTGATTTATTTTCTTCTTTCCTTTCTTTTTCTTCGACCTAAAAAAAAAAAAAAGAAAAAAAAACATCAAATACAAACATAAGAACGAAATAATTGTCGTTCTATCTAAGAAGATGTTACGATTAAATGTGATTCGATAAATATAATAATTACTTTATTTAATTCAGTCAATAAATTATCCAAATCTTCCTTCCAAAGAGAAATAGGCGTACGAGCTTGCAATCTTTTTAATTCCGCTATTTTTTCATCCCTTTGACGTAAGAGGTCATCTTTTTTTTCCTTCGTTAGCGACCACAAAGTCATACCCAAAAGATAATCGAAATTTTCTTTTTGTATTGCAGCCGACGAAGATGGTGTATCTTCAGTCGCTTCTTCAGTAATTTCCACCTAAACATTAATACAAAATTAAGTTATTATCTACATAAAAATCAATGTAAATATGTATATCAATATAAAAAAAATCAAAAGATGAAAATAAATAAGTTTTGTTTCTGACTTACTTCATCTTCCTTTTGTAGCAATAAATATATTTTATTAATATTGCTTTATATGTATTTATATATATTTTTGTTTAAATTCAAGAATACAATTCATTTAAAACAATTACTTACCAAGACATCTTCTTTGTTTTGAGCTAACTTCCATGCAAGTACAGGATCAGATTCGTAATTACGTCTTACTAATTCAGCTATCATGTCCTTTTTCTTTTTATTTTCAATGACCAAAGAACCATCACATTTTTCTAAAATGAAGCGAGCTTGATTTGATAATTTTCCTGATTCTGCTTGCAAGATACCTTCTAAATATTCTTTCCTTCTGTGATACGCATCCAATCTTATTTTGTAAAAATTCTTTAATATTTGAGTAACGCTATCATATTTCTGAAGACAACGATTTTCATCAAATGCACACTGTAATTCAAAAATATAAATATATATATATATATTTTTTTTTTTCTCCTATTTGGCTAAATATGTTTTACCATAGAAAACGTTTATAAATATTTTACCATTGATGTTATCGACATTGTCGATTGCAATTTGAAAGCTTTATGCAGACCATCTCTTTCTAAATCCAGTAATTTATCACGATTTAAAAATACTATAAAATGTACAGTAGTATCCGTGTAATATTCTTTATAATCTCTGTTAAAATTAATATATTTTTAATTATTCTATAATAAATATTTGAATTTATATATAAATATAACAACTTACGTAATAACTGCAGGTGTTTTATCGGTACCGTGTAACATAGGTTCTAACACTGTTTCTTTATAAGTTTGTGTCCACATTCCAATTGGAAGTTCTGTAATTTCTACTTTATCTGGTCCTATTACAGAAATTTCTCCACTAACAAGATAACGATAATCTCCACAACTTTCTATCACACCAGTAAAATTTTTGTAGTATGGTATCTGCATTATATCAAATTATAATTTTAAGACTATCAATAGATTTTTGAAATAATAAATATATCACATTGATGATTATGTTACCATTGGTTTAGGGTCTGCACCATCCATCATACGATATAAATTTTCTATAATTTCACGAGGATTATAATTTGGAATTTTGGTCATCCATCCCGTACCGATACCATCCGCACCATTTACTAATAACATTGGTATTACAGGAATGTAATATACTGGCTCAATTTTTTGATTATCATCATATTCATGTGCAAGAAGTGGATCATCGTGTTTATGAAATATGAATCTTGCTAGTGGACTAAAAAAAATCAAAATACATATGTGTAATAAAATGATGAATTTGTTCTTTTTAGGATTACTTATCATTTGAAATATAATTTACAAACCTAAGCATTGTGAAGATGTATCGAGCACTTGCAGCATCTTTACCTCCTGTAAGTCTTGTACCAAATTGACCAATAGGTTGAAGTACATTAATATTGTTACTTCCGACAAAATTTTGAGCTAAATTAATGATGGTAGCCATAAGAGACACTTCACCATGATGATAAGCGGAATGTTCTGCTACCGAACCAGCTAATTGTGCAACTTTAACTTCACGTTTATCGTTACGTTTTAAACATGTAAAAAGTACTTTTCTTTGACCAGGTTTAAAACCATCTACCATACTGGGTATAGATCTTACGTTATCGTAATTACTATACAGTACTAATTCAACATTAATAAAGTCTGAAAAAGATACAGTACGAGTATCTTTTTCATAAAGATAACGTTCACCTAAACCAATTTCTTTTCGTCTCTTTGTTTCGTCCATATGATTCACTAACCACTCCTTACGTTGATCTACACATTTTTTACTAAATGCCATGATTATATTTTGATCATCTTGGTCACCGTCATATCGAAATCGAATTCTGTGTCTTGCCATATTTTCAAAGTACTCCTTTGCCTCTTTGGCGGTAGAAGTACCCAAACCTATTTAAAGTAATTTTAAACTATACATATATACGTTGTTTTTTATCATTTATAAAAACGTAAAAATAAAAACCTTTGTAGTATTTTATTTTATATGTATGAAAATTGTCTGTTTCTTTCTTCCACGATTCAAATTCTGGTAACGAAAAGAACGATAATACTTGATTTCCTTTCGATGCTTTTACAATTGGTGTAATAAATTCTTCGATGAAGTTTAGTTTTAGTAAAGATGGCCAATTGTGATGAATAAAATTAATTAAAAGACCCTTAATATGAGAGCCATCCTAAACAAACAAAAATATCATATAAAACTCTGTAAATATATTAACATAGCCTGCCTAATGAAGAAATTAACAGTAGACAAAAAGATATTTATTAACCTGATCTTGATCAGTCATGATCATCATTTTACCATAACGAAGTGTTTTAAGATCATCTCGGGTTTCATACTTTTTTTTATATTGTAAACCAAGAATTTTGATCAAATTATTGATCTCAGCATTTTCTAATATTTGCTTATGCGTTGCTTCTCTTACATTTAATATTTTACCTGTAATAAATAAATATATATATAAATTATGTATTTATGCACTAATTAATACAGAGAGATTTAATGAATTTGATGAAGTATTAAACGTACCTCTTAATGGAAATATGCCAAATTTATCTCTACCTACAGAAGATATTCCTGATACAGCCATCGTTTTAGCTGAATCTCCCTCAGTTAATATTAGGGTACACTCCAATGATTTGTTTGTTCCAGCATCATTAGCATCTTCCAACTTAGGAATACCTAGAAATATAATTTGCATTATATTATAGTTAATGCATTAGTATTCAATTAAGTTTACATGTATTTTAATATCTTATTCGTAATACATTTATTATTAAATTGACGTAATTTAATGAATAACACCTTGAAGTTTTCTCTGTTTTGATTTAGGTCCCAATTTTTGTAGTTGACTGTCAGCCTTAAATTTGGCCCATGTTAAGACAGATTCTACAATGCCAGTTTTCATTACCTACAAATAAATCAAATGATTATATAAAGAGTTACTAATTTTTTATAAATAAAATAATATAAAAATACTCACGGATGTGATGAATTTATCGCTTAATACGCATTTAGAACCAAAACTTTTTTGTTGCAATGTCATGTGTTCTTTAGTCTGCGAATCGAATGAAGGATTATTGATGAGACAATTAATAAAAATCCACAAATGATTTTTGATTTGGAATGGTTTTATGGTAATCCCAGCTTTATTTTTCTTCTTTAATGTTTCTGTTAGTTGTTTAACTATCAAATCTGTAACATGGTCTACATGTCTGCCTCCCTGTTGATTAATTTAATGTTATAATGCATTTGATTGAATAAAAATAATGTAAAAAGAGGAAAAAGATGAAGTCAATTTAGAAACATAAATATACCTTAGTCGTTGCAATACTATTTACAAATGACATTTGTTGAAAACCCTTGTCAGATAAAGTAACTGCTACTTCCCAACGAGGCCCACAAGATTCATAAGCAATTTTTAATGGGTTACCAGAATCATCTTCCTTTCCTCTAATATAACAGTCAATGTAATCTTTAAAATTCTTTACAGGTACTCTAGATCCATTAAGATAAACTTTCACTCCTCTTGAAGATGCTGCTACGTCGTATGCTCTACGTGACATAAGAGCTACTATGTCTGCATCTAAAGAATCCATTTTGAATTTGGATAAATCTGGAGAAAATGTTACTTTTGTAAAATCTTCCCCATGAAAATCTTTAACTCGAGGTTCACTAGCTTTTCCCATATTATCGCCCCATGTCTAAGAACAAATAAATTATTGAAATATTTTAATCAATATCATTCTAACAGTTATCATATTTGTATCATAATTTTATCAAAATGTTGCTTACTTGTTTTAAACTTTTTTTATATTCCTTAGATGCAGTTTCAACGGTAAAACGATGACTAAAAATATTACATAATTTTGCACCATAGCCATTTCTTCCTCCTGTAACTTTTTCCTCTTCGTCGTCGTAATTCGATGATGTTAATAAATGACCAAATATCATAGTGGGTACATACATATTCTCTTCCTTGTGTATTACAACAGGAATACCTTTTCCATTATTCCAGACAGATATAGTATTATTCTCACTAAAATCCAAAATATCTATATTCATACAACGAACAGCTAGTATTGCAGAACAACTAATCGTAGTATTCAACATGTGTATCATGAAGGAAAAGACATCCATTGCAAAAGGATTAATAGATATTAATTGATTAAATATACTTACGCATCAATATCAATCTTAATAGTATCCATATTTGGATCACGTTGCTTGTTATCAGCAGCGTTGACCAAAATCTCATCAAATATTTTATACAATCCAGGAACAAATTTAATATCCCTCTGTACCATCATTTCTTTTTCCTTGTCGAAAACCCACATAAGTTCTGTGGTACTTTCAACTGATCCGATGTATGTATCTGGACGCAATAGAATATGCTCCAATTGTGTTTTCTTCTGGTAAATACCTTCGATGGTTTTTTTCTTGGCATTACTGGCTTGACCTCCATTTTCAATAGCTGTACTCATTTTTTTAATGTGATATGTTTTTATATATCTGCAAATAGAAGATTAAATAAAATATAATCAAATATTTAATAAGCAAAGGGTTCATAATTTTACATACAAATTATTACTTAGTAACAATAGCGCTTATTAATTACTATAACTAAACATAAATGTCATACATTTAAATGTTGCAACAAAAACAATAATTGATGATAATTAATAATTATTTAACAATTTAATTATTTCCACACGACATTAGATGTCAGATCTAATAGGATGATGAAAAATCATTTACAATTCAATATTAAAGTATTGACAAAAGCTAATAGAGGACAAAAACTATTAATTAACCTTTTTATAGTTTCTTAGACGTGAACTAAAAAATTGTATTTAGTATATAATTTCCTACCCTAAATAAGTCTTAATAATATGGCGGGAAAATGTCCTCATCTAATTGGCCAAGAATGCAAAGGGACGCCAATTTATAAGCAAACACCTGCTTTTTGAAAACAGAAGGTAGACAGAAAAATACGTAAATTATGACCGGCAATTAGACGTTTGAGTTTGCAAGAATTTGAAGGAATGTTATTTTATTGTTATTAGTATATAACATATATATATATATATATATATATATATATATATATGCATGGATATATTTGTCTCACCTTTAGTTCATTTACTTGAGAAATTCGTATCGCGTAGTAGCGTTGATTACAGAAAGTAGTATAATCACACGATGCCATTCATTTTGGTTATAATTAATGATTAGCATAGCACAGGCACTGATATTCATCCGTACACTCACTCCGATCTAACCTTATTCTATATTTTTAAATATATTTCAATGATATATTTAATTAAAAGATATTATTTAAACTAATTGAAGTCCTTAAATTATTTTCTTGTAATAAATTCCAACAAACAGCTACAAGTACAAATTTCCTTCTTTGCAACCGTTACAACCAACCGCCGAAGTTACTTTGGCGCTGCTATCGTTTGCAGACTAACATCGTCAAAATATATAAAACCCTACTAATAACTATTGAATACAAATATAATATGGAAAATGAACATCTATAAATTTATTTGATTAATTTTTTTCTTTTTAAACAAATTACGAGATAGATTTAAACATATGAATAGTAATTGTATTGATTTGATAAACAATTCAAATCATTTTAATATATAGCCAATTTCAATCTCTTTACTTATTTATATTTGTATATATAAATCTAATATATACATATATATATACTGGGTATAAATAAATAATAAATTCATTTTTTAAACAATTCTAACTTACAAAAATTATGTTAAATATTATGCATTTTTTCCTATTTTTACATATTGTATATACAATATATAACATGCACAACCTACATTATACATACAATCTTCATATAGTAGAGTACAATAAATAAAATAAACGACAATAAAAGGAAACGGTTAAAGAGATTTACTATTTTTTTTCAATAAATGTATTTTTCTTCCTTTTCGCTTACTTAAAACTAAGAATAGCAATAGTGGATTTATAGCAGCAGTAGCAATGAATACAATATTTATAATTATAATATCTATAGTTAACATATCTCCATAAAATTATATTAATAATTATAGTTGTAATCGTCATGATCATTCATTTATATACATGTATATATGAAGAAATATGCATACACGTACGAAAGAGGGTATGCAATTATGCATCCGGGAATAATCATAAGTGTACGCATATATTTCACGATCTAATTTTTCTTTTCCATACGAAATTCTTATGTGTAGGTATGTATTAATTTAACTCGCATAATCTTTCATCCTGAATATTTCAAAATTGCGACTTAAAATCTAATTTTTCTTTTCTTTTTTTTTTTTCTTTCATGATTTTGAACGAGGAATTGATCGCCTGTATCTTTTGTTGCATGGTTTTCATAGCTGTATATATATAAAGTAATTGTGTTTTATAAACCTCTAGTATACTCTCTTTTTCATTAGATATATGTTTATATGCAAGATTGTTATAAGTGTGGTACAAAAAATAAGAGTGCTTCACCTTCTGTTTAAATATGCTAATAGAAAATTTACATATAACTTAGCATACATCTTACGTTTACAAAACCAAGAACCGATTAGCAAAAATTTAACATAGAAGAATTGAAATATTTATCAAAAGAGTTTATATGTTATTTGATTTGTGGGAAAGAACTTACAAAATATGTTTTATCCATGAAACGATAAGCACCACAGAGAAATCTATAATATATATATATATATATATATATATATATATATATAAACAACATTTAATTTATTTTATTCATATATATTTATCTATATAAAAAAAAGACCAATAATTTAATTTAGTCGTTTAATAAAATAAACAAACAAATTAATGATTAAATTACAATCTGTGATTTTTCTGCTAATTATACAATTTTTGAAATGCTTGAAAACACACGCATTGCAAGAACAGAACACTTTTAAAGGATTAACGAAATAGATGAAAATAAAAACGCATCGTAGGAGGTATATTAAACTAGCGGAATCCAATTGTTGGGTCATTTATAAAAAGAATTGCCTGGTAAAACGCACTAGCCTTTTTTAGACAGAGGGGCCATGAGATGTTGCGATAAATATTGTGATGTAGTTGTGTTGAAATAAAACCTCTTCTTTTTTTTTGGTTGTTTCGACATTAATTATTACATATATTGCGACTAAAAGTTACAATTATAATTGAAGAAAGAAAAAGAAAAAAAAAGGAATTATAGAACTACTTAATTCAATGATTATTAAATAGAAACGCTATCACATTCTTTGTATCTCGAATTTCAATGTAAGGATAATATGTGCAACATGAGTATTGATATTTCTATTATTCCTTGATGTATCAATAATACTAAATTGATATTTTTTAAACGAGAAGCCGCAAATGGTCGATATTCTTAAAAGCTACTCACAAAACTTCGCTACTTGGCAAGGCTCCTCCCTAAATGCGATAGTTCTTAATATTATTAATGGGCAATCTTTAGCGTGATTTAAAAAATCTGACGCAACCTGTATTCCCGATCTATACGTCAACCTCCTCGCGCAATAACGAATTTTTATTATGTGAAAACTTCATAGTATCGTCCTGACAAAGGACATCAACAATGAATCATTAGGAGATGCAGATATATAGGACAGCCCATACGTTTCGCCATGACCAATAAGAAAGAGAGCATTATTATGTTTAAAAATACCATTAGAGTGTACCATTCAATAGGTCAAATGGGAGTAAAGATAAAAGACCCATCTTAAGAGTCGAATACGTAATATGCGTGATATATAATCACAACATATATTCTTTACTTGATTATTTTTCTTTCTTTTGTTTTTTCTTTTAATAGGAAGTCAGATAAATATTTCTCGGTGAGCTTATTATTCATTCTGCATTTTTAAACATTTAAAAAAAGATACTTCATTTAGAATTTATTCTATATAAAATATATCCATCTCAAATCTTTATTGCTTTACTCAATAAGTTTAATAAAACATCTTAAAATTACTGATGAGATTAATGAATATGTAAGATATGAAAACCGAGATATATGCTCCCAGACTTCTCAAAAGCTGATCAAAATCATTGTAAAACTTGTGAATATTGTGTTTATATTCCAATACGTGAACGTACGACCTGACCTCTGCATCCATATGCTTATATATGAATTTTTGTCGATCCACGACCTAGCATGCACAAGAATCCCCTTTACCGTTATTTCTTTGGTCATTGGTCAGTTTAATTTGGTCTGGGAACTCGTTATAAAGTTCAACCTAAAAGTCAAATGATTAACGATAGTTAACAACAAATCAATTTATAAATGATATTGCAATGATATTAAATTATTTACGACATACCTCACTTTCTTGAGCTAAAGCATTTTTAGCTATCGTTTGGAATGCCTGTTCCACATTAATAGCCTCTTTTGCACTAGTTTCAAAATATGGAATATTGTTCTTGGATTGACACCACTGCTGTGCTCTCTTACTCGATACCTTATACAAAATAAAAACATATATTGTAATAGAATTCTAATCAACATTCCAAAATTGTTGTTGTTTCATTAAACTTACCGACTTAGATTCTAAATCAACCTTATTTCCCAGAACAACGAATGGAAAGTTATCTGGATCTCGTGGAGATGCTTGAATCAAAAATTCGTCTCTCCATGACTCTAAAGATTTGAAACTTGTTGGTGCGGAAACATCAAATACCAATACACAACAGTCGGCGCCTCTATAGAATGCAACTCCTAACGATTGAAATCTTTCTTGACCTGCGGTATCCCAAATCTGTAATTGTCGAAATGAAAATACAATTCATTATTAAAATATAATGATTATTTTAATTAATCCTTGTACTATAACAAAGTGTGACTCGTGATACACTTCACAATTCAAACATGAAAAAATTCAGCACAGACTTTGGAACACAGCTGCGCTTATTTAATTATAGTGCAAGAGATTAATGATTAATAAAAAGTAGCATAATTACCTGCATAGTAACTACCCTATCATCGACCATAACTTCTTTGGTAAGAAAATCTGCTCCTATAGTAGCTTTGTACTGATTACTAAACTTTTTATTAACATACTGATTCATCAACGACGTTTTACCTACTCCAGAATCTCCCAGAATAATAACTTTTAAAAGTACTTTCTTACGGGATGACATACTGACTGAAAGAAAACCAAGAGCAAAAGTTTTAATATTCAAATGTTTTGTGGAAATATTAATTAAGAAAGAAAGAAAAAAAACCGACAAATTTCATTTAATCAAATGTAAAATGATACATGATAAAAGTAGGAAAAAATAGTGAATATCGTAATATTGGAAAAGATATAAAACAGTTATCTACATTGAATAACAATATAAATGTCAGTAATGTAATTATCATACTCGATTAAAAAAACTTTAGTAAAAAAAAATTTCTCAACAATAATACTTGGTAATGTAAATAAAATTACAAGAAAAAACCCCCTCCCCACGCACTACAAGTTTTAAATGACTAAGAAAATATATGATAAATCACATAATTAATCTATATTGTTTTTAAAAAATGAATCATCTAACGTGTAATGAAAAGTAACTTTTATCGTAATGACGTATGTATATGTTTCTAAATGTTAGAAGAAAAAAAAAAGAAGAAGAAAGGAAATATATTATTTGCTATATTAGCAAAAAAATAAATATAATACTTTGACAACTAACAGTTAATTGGTAATCCCGTTAATAAAAGAAAAATAGGATATCACTAAGGAAGAATAGAAAGAACCTAACAGGATGTAAAATAGAATTTACATGTAGATGTAAAATAGAATCCGTTTAACTGCGATAGTTGAAAACCTGTCAACACACTAGCAGGGCAATTAGGATTTTGCGCGGTAATTTGAGGATCTTCTCAAAGTAAAGATACGCGATGTCCATCGACGGACGAAATCATCCAGTGGTAGATCGACAAATTCTCCAACTTAGATGATATTACCTCGAATTTAACAGAAAACAGGACGTGTATTCCTTCTGGTCCTAACACTTCACACAAAGAAAATGGCGTGTTATGAAATCACGAGTATGACAACGATGTCGTCACCTGTTCGTTGATGCTCTCTTATCGACTGAACAGTCGACTCTAATTCTCGAACGTCACTCACTACGAGATATCGAACTGTCTCTCGGTTTCCTCCTCCTTAACTTGACATAGTGCTGCCACCTATCGTAAAAAACAATTATTTCATTTTATTTC
>NW_015148996.1:1397477-1573786 GCF_001465965.1 Polistes dominula | reverse complement strand
TATATATATATATATATATATATGTGCATATAAATAAATCTCGAGATATTTTTCTATTTCTTGATCCTACACATTTAAATATACCGACTTTAAAGTAGAAAGGTTAACAAGAGAGTATTTATTACGGTTTACGACGGAAGTACATAGATCTTCATTATCTTGCTTATTCGATTTTCATGCGCGCCAAATTTAAACGATGGATAGTTTATATTGATTCGACATATCAACTTTTTAAAAGATATCATTCTTTTACTATTCTTACTTGATTGTTTATATTAACATATACTTAATTCTTAAGTACTTTCGAATATTACTATGCAAATATATGATGGAATTGCAAATCTATTCTGCATATTATTAAAAAAGTATATAAATAACAGGAATAAAGAAAAAGTGACGTACTAAGATGGCGAAAGTCTAACTTCCGTCATTTATAAGGTAATGTAAGTGAGTAAGTAAGCAAGATAAAGTATGTATGTATATCTAAAAAGAACCTGATAATAGAATCTCTCTTTTCCTCCTTAGTCTTCTTTCTACTTTAAGGATTAAACTGTACTCGTTCTCTTGTGCTGCCTCTTTATCGTAGATCTCTCATTTCAGATTTCAAGGTGCATGCATCGGTAAAATCGTAAAGCGTGATACACATTGAACGATTAAAGCTGCATCTAAATGTAAACTTGGATGACCACTTGAAACTTCAAAGAAATACATATATTATACTAGAAATTGTGTCTTCGGTTGAAGTGATTATTATAGTTCAAGCATACTGTGAAATTAGAAGCATTTCTTAACTTGGTGCTCCCTTTAAAAAGGTTCTCTTCTGCGGCTAACGTCAATGTTAATAAAACTATATCTATTCGTTCTTAATTTTTCCATTTGTGAAAAATGACATCGTAGAATATTATTATTATAACATTATTATCAGTGGGAATAAAATAATTCTATACCGTTAGTGTTTCCCATCCGTCGTTGCGTTTACAAATACCGTTGAAGATTTTTTCTAATAGTATCGAATCGTTATACTTTCATGCAATGTTAGTAGTTAGCCGCTTTGCGCTCAAGACGTATTACGTTATTTTTTTAGTAGACGGCATACCAATGTTGTGATTATCGCATTTTGTGATAAAAATTAACGACGATTAACCACTCCGAGTAATACCATCGCATCATGTTCTGGACTAATAATTACGTATCGTCGCCTCATATTGAAGCGTTGCTTAACAAAGAGGTGGGTGTTACATTTATTTGGTGTTATGTTATGGTTTCAATGATTTTTCTAAACGTATTTTTTTTTTTTACTGCGATTGTCACTATTTGCAGAATGTTACGTTGCATGAATTAATGGATGAAGAGGACATCTTACAAGAATGTAAGAGTCAAAACAAAAAGTTAATCGAATAGTAAGTCTATTTAAATCTTTTCTTTTTCTATTCATTGCAACGAATGGGATTTAATTAGTTTATATATTAATACATTAATCTTTTTATTCGTAGTCTTATAAGGCCCGATGTAATGGAAGAATTGGTAATGCTTACAACTATGGAACCATCTATTGATATTGAAGAACGTCTGCGATACAAATATCCTAATGTTGCATGTGAATTACTTACTTGCGATGTGCCAACGCTTAATGAGAAATTAGCAGGTATTTTAGAATAAACCTATATAATGGGTGTTATTATTCAAAAGACCAAGTATAACGAATTTTAATTTTAGGTGACAAAACACTTCTGAACAAGTTATATGCTTTTATAGACACCGATCAACCTTTAAATCCCTTATTAGCATCGTTTTTCAGTAAAACAATTGGTGTACTTGTTGCTCGTAAGAGTGATCAGGTAATTATAAATTTTCAAATACAATTTGCTGCTATAATTAATTAGTCTTTGAAGATATTTTGACAAATAGATCCTGGCATAGAACATGGCAAATTAATAATGATTTTCATTCTTTTCTTATCCTCTTTCTGCCTATCCTTTCTTATCCTTACTATCAGAACTGGTATTCCTATCAGTTCACATGTTTACAGGTTATAGAATTTCTTCAAGGCCAACAAAATTGCGTAGACTTACTCTTACAACATTTAGAGACTTCCGCTATTATGGATTTAATATTAAAACTGGTAACTCAAGTTGAAGGAGGTCACCTGCGACAAAATATATTAAATGTAATAAATCCTTTTTTCTTTATAATGTAAACGTTTTCTTATATATTATTGTTAAATACTCACTAATTATTTATTCCTTTTTTGTTAACAAGTGGTTAGATAGTCAACAGTTAGTACAAAGGTTGATTAAATTATTGTCTCCTACGTCAGAGCCAGCAAAACACGCAAATGCTTCTCAATTACTTTGCGACATGGTAATCGTAGCAAGAGAAAATCAACGTACGTCAACGGAGCAAATAAAACCAGGTCCTATTTTGAATACTTTAAAGTCGTAAGTATATTTAACGCAGACATTGTTTTCATATTTGATATTATAATAACGTTATTTTAAATGTTGTTTTTTTTCAGAGAAGAGACTGTAAGTTTATTATTAGAGACAATCTTGACAGATGAAAAATCAGAAAGCAGTATTGTGGGTGGGATTCAAGTGCTTCTTACCCTTCTGGGTCAAAAAGTAAACACGTATGTATGCAAATAATTTTTGTACATTTATTTATTGGTATTTTATATCTTTCTATAGAAAAATTTGTCTCATATGCATATATAGTGCCTTAAATGAAGTCGACGTTCATGGAAATGGTTCCAGCGAAGACATGACAGATGATAACGAACAATGTATTAACATTTCTAATGCTACTATACCCTACTTGGAAAAACTTCATAAACTTCTTTTAGATCCGCCAGTTGTAAGTATCACCTTAAGAAGCATTTTATATAATGTACATGTATAGTAATAGATATTCATTTGTATTATAGAAAGCTCCTGTAAAAACAACAGCTGGAATTTTAGATTGTCCATTGGGCAAAACACGCTTGCATGTCGCAAGATTATTAATGGCCTTGTTATCAACCGAAAATATAAAGATTCATGAAGCATTGGCAGATTTAGGAACATTCCAAACTTTATTGGTTAATATCAGTACTATGTAAATTTATTAATTGAATTTATTCATTTTCAAATTGAATCATACTATTGTATTATTTATATTATTTGCAGGATCTATTTTTCAAATACACATGGAACAATTTCTTACACACACAAGTACAACAATGCCTAGCTTTAGCTATTAATTGTGATTATCAAGATAATAATAATATTTATGGCAATGTAGGTAATATGTCTCTGACAGTGTCAATATTTATTTTGCTTTGATAACAAATATTTTTATTTGATCAACTATTTTATTTTTGTAGATATTTGTTAAATGCAGATTGATAGAACGTATTTTGGAAGCTTGGGAAAAGAATGAGAATAAACAGTAAGTTTTTATATGAAAATGATAATCTATGTAAAAAAATGTAAATGTGATTAAATGGCAATTAAATAATGAATTTTAATGCTGTTAATTACAGAAACAAAGAGAATGGTGTTAGACAAGGATACATGGGTCACTTAATAAATATAGCGAATAATATTGCACAACAATGTGAAAAAAATAATGCGCTTGATACTTTTGTAAAAACAAATTTATCAACCGAATGTCTTAACAAGTGGGAATTACTTGTGAATACAAAACTAGTGGAAATCAACAAAACACGTGCAATCTTCTTGGTAATCATATTATTAATATCTTATTTATTAAATAAAAATAATGAAAAAAAAAAAATAATTCTAGTTATTTTATTATGATTTATAATATTTAGATTAGACCAACAGCAAATATGGCCAATTCTGAAGATACTCCGGATCGCTACTATTTGAAAGAGGTATGAGAGATATCTATGATATATTTTGAAATGTACACATGAGTGTGTATAGGATACTGTACGGTATTTTTTATTATTAGATGTACACCAACTATCAGAGTCAACAGATGACATCCACTTTTATTGATAATTATGGATTTCGTGATAATCAATTTGATGCTGGGGATGATTCACTTCAGTAAGTATATTAAATTATATTTCTAAGTATTGTAAATTAAACAGTAAATGTCTATGGAGCGTTAAATTATAATAACACAAAGAGAATGTAACACTGCAAACAACAGTATTACATTTGCTCTTAGTAAACGTTTAGAAAAAAAACACTATTATAGTAGCTCCGCTGATGAAATAACAGCGTTGGCCTTTAAAAGGATTAATCTCGCCGATGAAGAAATGGATCCAAGAGCAGATCTATTTGATAAGGTATAGATCATTTATTCTGTTTCATTATTTATTCGTAGTATTTTAAATGTACTTACTTTATTATTTGAAATGTAATTTTATATTTAGATCTGTCAGCAAAAACAAAAAGCAGGACTTGAGGAATGTGGCGGTGGAACTGAATGGGCCGATGAAGGTGACTTGACTTTCCAAACAGTAGTAGACAAACGAGATTGGCACTCAAAACAACATCATGGATCTAGTTCATCTGATGAAGACGATGAAGATCCTCGAGATATGCCTATGGAAATTGATACTTCAGATGGTAAAATTTGATTGAAAATATATTTTCTTAATAATATATTTAAATAAATACTTTAATTATGCATTAAATTACAGTTTGGAATTCAGTTCCAGCTAATACAACAATTCCAGAGGTAAACCCATGGGATGTTGCACCATCAGAACCTCTTGAATCTACTGGTTGGGCAAACTTTGATAATTTTGAAAGTACTTTAAGCATAGAAAATAATATTGCCGTAGATAATAAAACTTGCGAAACAGTTACAAAAGACATTGTTGATGCAGCAACAAGTTTGGTTGAAAAGGAAACAGTATTGGAAAATAAATCTGTAGAAAATATTGGAGGTGGAGATTCTATAATTGTAGATTTGGTTGATAGTACATCCCGTCTGTCTATAGAAGCAAATCAAAACAGTAAAGCTAGTGATGATAGTATATATTCTGTATGTACCTCTGACAAGAATGCCAATCCAAGTGAAAGGTATTTATCAAATCATTTTATAATCAATCGAAAATATTGGATAATATGAAATTATCATTATTTTTATTTAGGACACCTGAAACCAGAGAGGATAGTAAGAATGAATATATGAAAAATTCCATCGAAAATGATAAAACATTAACTGAAAACAAAATTGTTTGCTCTTTGCAAAGTACACCATCAGATACAACGTTAACGTCTAAGGATGCCAAATGAAACGTTAAGATTTATTAAAAATATATGGCAATATAGGAAAAGAAAATCATATCAGTATGAATTATGTACGGATGTCTAGAACATCTTGTGTCTCTATTTTCATTAGATCACATGAATTATACTTTACAGCATTGGCGCTGGGCACTAATTACGGCAGGGTATTGATGCGGTTTGAATACTGGACTTTTCAACGCTCAATTACATTTATCAAATTTTTTGATGTTAATAAATATGTTCCCAGAATGCCAATGTACAAGTCAACTTTTGCAAGTGGAATGTCCTAAGTTTTTTTTTTTATATAAGGACTACTAACAAACTTTGGAAAATTGTTATTTATACTACGTATTCGATATAAATGCAAGTAGTTGAAAGAATATATTCAACTGATGCAGGTTTATCTTGTATTGTTTGACATTTGCATGCTGAGATAGACGAAATATATAATTGTACAAAAAAAGAGCTAACCAAATTGAGGACATTTGTGCCTTTACTTGGTTTACTCGATATCTGTTTTCACAGAACAAGTATTATGTAGCATTATGGACTATAATGTTTTAAGTAACTTGGATATGAGGCTCTTTAGGGAAAGTCATTGTAACGATATATTTCACAACAGGTGCTTTAGCTTCTACATTCAACAAGGCAAAGGTACTTAGATGCAGTGCCTACTATTTGCTTGAGTGTATGCCCATGCAACGATGCGATGTAAAAAAAAAAAACAAAAAAAGAAAAACAAAAGTAAACGAAAACGGGAAAAAAAATCTTGTATTTTTATTACGTTCACGATAATATTCAGTCAAAATTTATACGATATAATAATATGGACAAAGTTTTCGATCGATCTGTTCTTATTTGCATTCCAATAAAAAATTTCTATAAGATTAATAATAATAATAGTTATTCAACATGATCTTCCAAAAAAAAAAAAAAAAAATAGTATTAGAAAGACAAACAGAATTCAATTTAAAAAAAAAAACGATAAGTTTTTGATCCATTTAAATTGTAATAATTTCTTAAAACAAAGAGTTCTGTGAAATATGTTTCTTGTGCAACACAACACTCTTCTGCCTTACAAGTGTCACTATAGAAATGTGTTTATAGCACTGTACACGAGATTCTGTACATAATTAATTAATAAATGAAAAGCATTGTTCGAAGTTCCACAAGTAGTATTTGTAGATTCCTTATATTTTTTTTTCCTCATATTTTAAGAAAATATATATTTTTATTTTTTTTTACAATAAATATTTTTCATTTTGATATAAAATGTAAAATAAAAATTCTTACCTGTACCATGATGTGTAATGTGATATTTATAATGTATTCAAATCAACTTGCAAAGTATTCCAATATTTAAAAATTTTATTATATGTGTAAATCGAATAATTTTAGAAATATTTCTGTTGTAAAAGCATACTGACCATTTTCATACTGATATATGATATATAAATAAAAATAAATACATGTCCATATTCTTGCTTTGAAAACAAGACCAAAAAAGAAATGCAATATTTAAATAATTTACCTTCTATTCCTATTTAAAGTTTTATCGATTTTTTTAATTTACTTTCCGCTTTTATTTTTCTTTTCTCTATTATTTCTAATATTTGATCTAACGTTGATTTATCCTGAATAAAAAAAAAAAACCCAATTGTATATTTCAAATAAATTTAAATTTATCTATAATAATAGAACATATAATGAATTAATTATTACATACCTTTACTGATAAGAATAGAGAATGTTTTGATTGAAGTTCTTCTTGAATACTATACATATTTTTAACATAATTTTCTTTCAAATGTATTGACATGTTCCATATCCTGCTAGCTCCTTTAATCGAATTTATATTTTTTGTATAAAATTCATGGTCTTCTAAATCATCCACCACAATGTGAACTAGAAACACAGATATTTAAAAGAACAAAATTTAATTTTATTAGATTAATATAATTATACCTTCTGGTTCTAATTTTTTACTAATATTAGCAATAAAACTTCGAATTTCAGTTATTAGATCTAGTACACTCTTCATTCTTTCATCCAATGATTCGTTTCGTAGATCTTTAAACTGTAGACATACAAATATTTCATATTATTCAAAAATATTAAAAATAAAAAGAAGTGAAGAATAAAATTTATATTCTTACTTCATCTGTTGTAGGATAAGATGCTTCCAATAATGAAGATACTGATAAAAAGGATGGTAATTTTGTAGAAAGTCTTGAATACAATTCATCTGTTAGAAACGGTGTGATAGGAGTAAGAACTCGTAAGGACACCTCTAAACATTTGATTAATGTGTACGTATGGCTTATAATTATATGTTCTTCTTCGCTCTTAAAACCCCATTTGGTGGCTTCCTATAAAAATTTTATTAATATATTTATTTCTTTATATTATTTTATAGTAACAAATAATTTTTGATTAGAAAAGTTAAATTTACCAAATAAATATCACAAAATTCATTATAGATGAATTGTTTTATTGCAGTAACTGCCTTATAAAAGTTTCGTTCTGTAAATGCTGTATTAACTTTGTCCACCATTAATGATAATCGACTTAAAATCCAAGAATCTAAAGTTGTAAACGTTTCAGGTTTATGACACTTATCTGGAGATATTGTTAACAATACATATTTGCTTGCTTGCCAAATTTTGTTACAGAAGAAATAATTTTGTTGACATTCGATAATATTGAAGGAGACAGTACGATCTATTAAAATATTGTAATTAAATTTTTGATCATTTAAAGTAAATTAATATGTGTATTTAAATTATAAACCATTTACTTTTAATATTGTGTGAACATAATGTCATACGTAATGCATCAACTCCGTAAGTTGGTATTCCATTTGGAAACATTTTACCATTAACTATTAAAGTTCGTTTAAGTTCATTTTTATTAAGAATACCATCTTTATAACTTTCATTTGCTTTTTCATTGAGATCCTATAAATATACAAAATCTTATACAATTAATTACTAATGCATAAAGTAAAATGTATTATATTACAAGCTAATAAAATTGTAATATATACCTGCAAAGATATACCATTAATAATACTTTCAGGAGAAATAACATTTCCTAAACTCTTAGATATTTTCTTTCCTTGAGCATCGCACAGGATACCATGAAGTAAAACTTCCTATAAAGAAGAATCATTTTATTTTTAAACAGATGCATGATCATTTGTATGGAATTTACATTTTTAAAAGTATAAAATTACTTTAAAAGGTAGTTGTCCTGTTAATTCTAATCCTAACATCACCATTCGTGCAACCCAAAAGAAAAGAATATCATGTCCAGTTTCCATTAGTGTTAGAGGATAATACTTTTGAAAATCTTCCATCTGAAATATTTATTTATTATTAATATTACAATATTATTTTCATTAATTATAATTATGTAATAAATAATTACTTTTTGTGGCCAACCCATAGTAGTAAAAGGAAGGAGCGCAGAAGAAAACCATGTATCTAGAACATCATTATCTTGACGTACTTCAACGTTTGAACCATATTTCTTATGTGCAATAAGCAATGCATCTTCTTTAGAACGTGCAATTAGCCACTCAGATGTTTGGTCACTTTTAATTTCATATGCTGGAATTTGATGACCCCACCATAATTGCCTTGAAATGCACCAATCCCTGATAGTATGATGTTATTTATTTTTAATTTGTAATTATTTATGAATCTTAAATATGTTTCAATCATTTAATTTGCTTAAATGACATCATTTACCTAATATTTTCTAACCAATTATACCACAATGGTTCGTAAATAGTAGGATCAATTTTTAAAGATCCATCTTTTACAACTTGTAATGCTTTTTCAGCCATATCTTTACATCTAATAAACCACTGTTCTTTTAATAAATATTCAATAATATCACCAGATCTTGAACATCTAGGTATAATCATTTTGTGACTTTCTATACCTCTTAAAAGGCCTTTATTGGCTAATTCATTTAATATTTTGTCACGTGCCAGAAATCTTGGAAGGCCCTTTTATGTATTAAATTTATGTATTACTGATTATATGTTAAAATAAGAATAAAATAAAGATTTGATTGAATATACCTTATAATTATTATTATTTGTTATTATATTTCCATGCTCATCTATAGTATCAATAATCTCTAAACCATGATTCTTCGCAATTTTGTAGTCTAGACGATTATGCGCTGGAGTAATTTTAACTACACCTGATGATTACATTTTCTGATATATTAAATTCTATATTTAAATATTGGTAATATATTTTATAATATATAAATTTAAATATATTTAGTAAATGTTTGATATTACTGAATTACCTACCAGTTCCAAATGTTCTGTCAATAAAAGTATCTCCGATTATAGGTATAAAAGTTTCTCTGAGATCATGCCAAACGTACTGACCAATATATTTATTATATCTATCATCTTCTGGATGAACAGCTATAGCTACATCTCCTAATAGAGTTTCTGGCCTAGTTGTTGCAATGATTACTTCATTATCTACGAAATTTAAAAATAAGATATAAAAATATTTTTATATAAAAAATAACGAAATAAAATGTCATTCAAATACCTGTATCTTTAATTTTAAATGCTATTTTACTTAATTGCCCAAATTTTACTTTTTTTTTATAACCTGGAACTTCTAGTTCTGTTGTTCCTGTTAATTCTATAGATTCAACTTCAATATCGGATATAGCACTTTGTAAAGATGAAGACCAATTAATTAAATCTTTTTCTCTATATAACATATTTTTGTCATTTAATTTAATTAATGCTTCGGTTACTGCAAAATTATGATTCTATAATTATAATAAAAGCATCACTTTACATCAACTAACATAATTAAAATAAAAGTACTTAAATAATTCATTACCTTACTCATCGTAAAATATTCTTTGGACCAATCAACACTAGTTCCTAATAATCTTAGCTGATCTTTTATTACGCTTTCCTTTTCATTTTTCCATTCCCAAATGAGAGAAAGAAATTCTTCTTTTCCAATATCCATTTTTGTACAACCTTTAGTTTTGTAAAGATATTTTTCTACTACAGCTTGCGTTGCAATTCCTGCATGATCTAATCCAGGTATCCATATTACAGGATGGCCCTTCATTCTGTACCTATTTAATAATAAAACATAAATTAAATATTAATATAAATAATTTTAATTAAAATATCAACAAATTATAGAATAATTTATTTCTAAATACCATCTCGCTAAAACATCCTGTATGGTTGCAGTCAATGCATGTCCTATGTGCAATGTACCTGTTACATTAGGAGGTGGTAATATCATTTTAAATGGATCTTTACTTTGTAAATTGAAAAAATTGTTCTTCTCCCATAACTGATACCACTTTAGTACATCTTTTGATGGAAACGTTTTTGGAAAATCTACAGGAAATAACAATACACTTTTTTAATTTATTACATTTTTATATATATACTATAAAGATATTCAAAAATAATATAATACCATTCAATTTTTGATTACAATAACCTTTAAAAATACACTTGTACAGATGTGCTCTTAGAGAGTGTTTTAATCGAGCTACGTTCATCTTTGAATTAAATAAAAAATGTCATGTCATAGATTAATAATAAAATTGTGCATTCTTTCTTTTTATCGTAAAATATATAATATAATATACTTTATGTTCACACATATCACACACACACACACATAAACTGTTTGAATCGCCACACGTTTTGACAAATACAGCTTATGTAAAAGTAATATAACCTTTACTAGCGAGAGAGAAGTGAGAAGGTAAATAATAACGCGCTATTATCGCCTGTGGGCTGTGAACACAGGTGCACGTGCGCACCTGATATTACCAACGAGAATGCACCAAGCGCTGCAAGTGACGCATGCGCATTCACCAAGCGAACTGTTCTGGCGACGCATGCGCTGCTAGTGACGCATGCGCATCACCAAGCGAACTTTTCTGGCAACCCAAGCAGTAAGTACTGCAACAGATTGTAAACTGATCTCCATCTTGAAGGTTTTTATTAAATTTTATCGATGAAAAAATTGAGATATTTGTCATAAAAACAAAACAATTTTTATGAAAAATATGAAATAACAATGAAGAAAGAAAGAACAGCCGATAACAGCAGACCGTATAAATTATAAGTATTCTTTTTCCTAAATAAAATAAACTTTAATTATGTTGCTTATTTCGATAACGTCTTTTTAGGTTATATTTATTTGTAATAATTTTATGATAAAATAATTATATTTTTACAGCTCATCAAATAGTGAGTTTGACAGGTATAAGTTTTGCAAGGAAAAGTATTATTGTAAGTATAATTCATATTTATATATTGAATAATAATATGTAAATCGAAGTATATAATATTTGATATTATAAGCAGGGCTTTGTTGAATTGACGATAGTTCCTTTGAGAGATACATTAAGACTTGTAAAACTTAATGCAAAACAATGTAGAATATATAGAGTATGCTTAAATGAATCTAATGAAGCACCATTTCAATACTTTGATCCATTTCTAGACATATGTCAAGGAGATGGTAAACAGTAAGTATTTTTAATATTATTCTATTTTATTCTTATATATATATATCTCTATTACCTATAATAACTATAATTATTAATACCGCTATAGACGAGCACTGGAATTCTTTTCAAATCTTCATTTATCAGCAGCGCAAAAGGTTGATACAGATAATAATGTAGGCGAATTAGTTGTACAAATTCCACCAGATGCAGCTCATTTAGTTGGAGAAGGCCGACCTTTAAGGATTGGTATTGAGTTTTCATTAGAGCAACCACAAGGCGGAGTACATTTTGTAGTACCAAATTGTGAAGGCACTTTAGCAGAAGTATATTTATTATTATACATTAATGAATAACATATAAATGCATCCATATATCAATTATACATTTTACAGAGAGGTGCTCATATGTATACGTACAGTTATGAAAATTCATCAAGATTGTGGTTTCCCTGTGTTGATAGTTTTGCAGAACCTTGTACTTGGAAATTAGAATTTACAGTTGATGATACTATGACAGCAATATCTTGTGGAGATCTAGTAGAAGTTGTTTTTACCCCTGATATGCGCAGAAAAACCTTCCATTACGTTCTCAACACTCCAGCGTGCGCTCCAAATATTGCTCTTGCTGTTGGGTAAATAATTTTCTTTTTTTAATTTAATATTTGTTTGACAAGAACTTTTTCAAAATGCTTGCAATATTCATTATACAAGTAATAGTTATATTATAATTTTAACATTTATTTTATCTTTGTTTCCAGACCTTTTGAAATATTTGTGGATCCTTATATGCATGAAGTAACGCATTTCTGTTTACCACACTTGTTACCGTCCTTAAAAGTATCCGCAAAGTATATGCATGAGGCATTCGAATTTTACGAAGAAACATTATCCAATAGATATCCATATTCCTGTTATAAACAAGTGTTCGTTGATGAGATAGACGAAGATATTAATGCATATGCAACTATGAGCATTTTAAAGTAAGATTAAATCTTCTAAATATGTTCTATTAAAATTATGTGATTAACATTGATTTTTTTTTTCTTATAAATTATATTATAACATATTATCGTTTTTTATAGTACAAATTTATTGCATTCTACTGCAATTATTGATCAAGTTTACATTACAAAGAAAGCAATGGCGCAAGCAATTGCGGAACAATTTTTTGGTTGTTTTATATCAATGCAAAATTGGTCTGATACTTGGTTACCAAAAGGCATATCAACATATTTAACAGGATTATATGCAAAAAAATGTTTTGGCAATAATGAATACAGAGAATGGATCCAATCAGTGAGTAATCAATTGTTCAATTGTATTTTATATAATATACACTTTAAAAAACACCTTTAAATATAAATAAACATTATACTTTTCATTTTCAGGAACTTCAAGAGGTCGTAAAATATGAAGAACAATTTGGAGGTATCATATTGGATCCATCTCAACCACCTGCTCCTTTACCCATTACAGCAAATACTCCAGCACCTGCTCCTAGAGCACCTGATCCTGGTTTTTATTTTCCTATAAAAAATTTACATACTATGTCACCGAAATACATTGAAGTACTTCGGAAAAAAGCCCATTTAGTTATAAGAATGTTAGAACATAGGATAGGCCAGGAATTACTTCTTCAAGTATTTATCAATGCTGATTATTACTCCATATAAATCGAACAAAATTATTCAATAACTTTAATGTAAAATCTTTCACTTTCTAGGTCTTCAATAAACAGTTATCACTTGCTGCAAATGCAGCTCAACAAAAAATAGACTCTGGTCTGTGGTCTCATATGTTAATTAGTACAAATGTGTTCACAAAGGCTATTTTTACAGTAACTGGGAAAGATATGGCTGTTTTTATAGATCAGTGGGTTAGAACAGGTGGCCATGCTAAATTTAGCTTAAGTTTCGTGTTCAATAGAAAAAGGTTTGTATGCTTAATATATTTCAATAATTCTTGTTTTTATTTTAATATAATTATTCAATATAAATGTAATTACATAATATATAGAAATACAGTGGAGTTGGAAATTCGGCAAGATACAATCCATCAAAGAGGAATTAGAAAATACGTAGGACCATTACTGGTGAACATTCAAGAATTGGATGGTACTTTTAAACACACTTTGCAAATTGAAGGTACTTCTTCTAAAGCAGATATAACGTGTCACAGTAAAAGCCGTAGAAATAAGAAAAAAAAGATTCCACTTTGTACAGGAGAAGAAGTTGATATGGATCTTTCTGCGATGGAGTAAATAACTATTAAAATTAATTGTTTTGTTAAATTATATGACCAACCAAATCTTATCATTTTATTTTTTTTTTATTTATAGCGATTCTCCAGTTTTATGGATAAGATTAGATCCAGATATGACTCTAATGCGTGCAGTTCATATTGAACAACCAGATTATCAGTGGCAGTATCAGTTAAGACATGAAAGAGACGTAACAGCTCAATTGGAAGCTATAGAAGCATTGCAAAATCATTCAACACCTGCAACAAGACTTGCATTAACAGATACCATTGAAAATGAACATTGTTATTATAAAGTGCGACTTAAAGCAGCACATTGCTTGACAAAAGTAATATTCAGATTCTACATTTATAAAATACATCATTATCAAAATTTAATTTTAAAGATTTAAATCATTACTTTGATTTTATATAGGTTGCTAATGCAATGGTAGCAACATGGGCAGGACCACCAGCGATGTTAGCAATTTTTCGAAAGTTATTTGGTTCTGCATCTTGTAGAAGAATTATTAAACAAAATAATTTTTCAAATTTTCAACACTATTTTTTACAAAAAGTAAGTTCTCATCTTGTTTGTATATTTTTCTAAATATTAATGTTATTATATTTTCATATGCATTTATATATAAATTATAAAATTTTATCTTAGTTATTTTTTTTTACAGACTATACCTGTTGCAATGGCAGGATTGCGGAATGCTCATGGCATTTGTCCTCCTGAAGTTTTGTCCTTTCTAATGGATTTATTCAAATATAATGACAATAGTAAAAATAGATATTCAGATAATTATTATAGAGCAGCTTTAATTGAAGCACTTGGAGCAACAGTAACGCCGGTCATTAGTGTGCAACAAGGGTAAAATACAATTTTCTTTATAATATAAAATATTCAATCAATCATAATATTCTAAATTTGTTATGCGTGAAATTTTGTAGGACAGCTATCACTGCTGAATCTTTATCAATTGATACAAAGGCTATATTAGAAGAAGTTACAAGGAACTTGAATTTAGAAAAATTATTACCTTGTTATAAATATACTGTTAGCGTATCTTGCTTAAAAGTTATAAGAATTTTACAAAAATTTGGCCATCTTCCAAGTAATCCTCATTTATTTAGATCCTATGCAGCATATGGGCAATTCATTGGTACGTTGATAAAATAAATAATTTGCTTATATTATAATTGTTGCATAGTTTAAAAATAATGATTAATTTTTTCTTCCAAATAGATATAAGAATTGCAGCTCTAGAAGCTTTAGTAGATTTTACAAGAGTCGATGGTAAATGGGAAGATTTGGAATTTTTGTTAGACATGGCAGAGATGGATCCACATCCTGGAGTACGTCATAGGCTAGTAAGATTAATGGTTGAGAATCCACCATTCGAAAAAGGTCAAAAACATCACTTAGACAAACCTGAATTAGTGGATCGCATTTGGAACTTAATTAAGTATGTATAATTAATTAGTATTAAATATTAATTTGATTAATTATTACCAATACAGATTAACTTACATAATATTTGTATCACTTAGTGGTATGCTTTCGCACGATGCCAAATTGAGATGCGACTTAGTTGATTTATACTACACTCTGTATGGTGTAAAGCGACCTGCTTGTCTTCCGATACCAGAACTTTCACTTCTTACTAAACCTAAAAAAATTGGTCCTCAAAATAGCCCCGAACGAGAAGTATGTATCGGTTCTTATGTGTGACTATTTTATTATTTAAAAAAAAATGTTTAATCACAGAGATAATATATAATAATTAACTCTAATATGTACACGTATATAGGTAAAACCAAATATTCAACATATAAAACATGAATCAGTTATTGAATTAGATAATATTAGCGGAGCTAATAAACGCAAAGCATCGCCAAGTAAAGATATACCAGGACCATCTAATTCTACTGATTACATTCCAGAAGTAAAACGTATGAAGCAAATAAACAATGTACGATCACTTTTTTTTTACTCTTTACATAAAATATAAACATGATATAATACTAAAAAATAACTTGTTATTCTATTTCCAGCAGGAAGGACGTATTACACCAGTACCTAATGATGGTAAAGTAAAATCGGAGTATTATAGTGATAATTCTGCATCTCTACCAGGTATTATGGGAACGCAAGGCCCTGTAGGTTTTGAACCTGGAATGTTTAAAAAAGACTCGGAAGAACATAAACAAAAAACTGATTCTATTAATAAAGTAAATTCTATTATATTAGTTTATTATGAATATGTGTATGTGTGTTATATTTAATTTGTTATCATTACGTAATTATTAATTTTTCAGAATAAGAAAAAGAAGAAAGATAAGAAGAAGCACAAGCATAAACATAAGCATAAGCACGATCATAAACATGGAAAAGACAAAGATAAAAAAGATAAGGATAAAACGAAAGATAAAGAAAAAGATAAAGACAAAGATAAAACTAAAGATAAAGATCCATCATCAACGCTTAAAGTTAAAGAGGAAACTTTAAGTTCTGCGAGTTCTAGTCTTAGTCCCGACGCAACTACTGCAACTAATGAATTTATTTTTCCATAATAAAAATATGTAAATACTTTTGTTACTGTATATATTTTATATAAATTGTAAATGATCATATATGTATTTATTGTGATACACATAGAACATTTAATTGTATATAAAATTAATTAAAAATAATCTTTTAGAGAGAATAGGTTATATTATAAATTTATATGTTTCTTAGAAAAGATAACTTTTTTAACTAAATTTTGTAAAAACAAATATTTTAAATATTATATATATTAATATTAAAATATATAATAATATATATGTATTTAAAATACTCATATCTTTGTATATCATAAAAATCCCATTTACTTCTTTCTCATTTGAATAATTATAAGCGTCATATCTCTTTCGGATTTAAAAATATTATTTATTGTTTAAATACAAAATAAAATTATAATAAATTGTTAATTATAAAAAGATATATTTGATATAATGCTTACTTAGACATTATTGAAAGTTATATTCGCGCTTTTATTTGAAAGTTATGTACTCTTTGCTTGTGATGGCGTTCGAGGTGTTGCGGCAATTTCGAAGAGGGTAGTCAGTTTTGAAAATTTTGACAACGGTCTTAAAAATGGCAGATAATCAGCAAAGTAGATTCGAAAAATCTCTTGGTTTATTGACTACTCGATTCGTTACTCTTTTACAAAAGGCGAAAGACGGCATTCTCGATTTAAAAGTCGTAAGTAATTTTATTTAAGTTGTAAGACAAAAAGTTAACTTGCACGCTAGGTTAAGTTCCTTACGGATGAAACGCCATTTCTAGCTTGCGGGAATTTTGAAAGAAGTATACCAATAACATAATAATTTTTACAATTATTCTTTGTATAAATATTTTTCCAAAAAAAAGTATCTAAAGATTATTTAATTTTCTTTCGATTATTTTCTTTTCTTTTACATTAATCGTTTCTTCTAATTCAATATGCCAAGTAAACATAACCTATATATAAAGAAGTACGAATATGATACTGTTATTTTAAATGGATATCTTGTTTTTTAATTAAAATAAACATGTTTTGTTATAATATTGCAGGCCGCAGATATTCTAGAAGTTAGACAAAAAAGACGCATTTATGATATTACTAATGTCCTTGAGGGAATAGGTCTTATAGAGAAGAGAAGCAAAAATAGTATCCAATGGAAGTATGTATATTAATTTATTATTATTCAATCTAATTTATTTTAGTTTTAAGTTAAATCTAATATAAATACTGATGCATCATATGTTTTATGTAGAGGTGCGGGTCCTGGTTGCAATACGCAAGAAGTTGGTGAAAAATTGACTGAAATTAAAGATGAACTTAAAAAATTAGAAGATCATGAACGTCAACTGGATAAGCATACGCAGTGGATTCAACAGAGTATAAAAAATATAGAAAGTGATTTAATTAATAAAAAGTATGCATATATTTCTTACGAAGATGTCAAAGAAAATTTTCCCGATGACTTTGTGTTAGGAATTCAAGCACCACCGGATACTGAATTAACTGTGCCAAATATGAATCAGGTGAATACATATGAATATATATAAATATTATCTGCGTGATTTGTAACATTTTTTCTTTCTTTTTCGTTAGGTAATAAACGACGAAGAAAGAGACCCAAATTATGAAATGTTATTAAAAAGTAATTCAGGTGAAATCAAGGTATACATGGTTCAGCCAGAATTAGCGAAAGCTTATGATAATAAGGTATTAGAAATGAGGTTGCAAGAAGAAACAAAAGGCATGAAGAGAGGAAAAGAAGATGACGAGAAGAAAGAGGATAGCAACATTAAACCAAAGAGGAAAGTGGGAAGGTACAAATTTTTACAACTAAATTATATTTTAAAGCTAATTAAAGAGATTATTAATATTACAAAATTTGCTCTTTAAATATTAATAATTGTAAAGTTATATTATTGATTAACAAGGAGCAAATAGTAACTCTATATTGGCTTATAGGGGATGAATAACTATTAAATATATGTTTTTCATTTGGTATAAACCATACAAAACTATTATTCGTTAATTATCCTTTGCATATAATAAAATATTCAATAGTTAAACATATAGATATAAATATATTTGCAGGCCACCGAAAGGTAACAGTAAGCACAATCCTATGTTATCTGATGAAGAAGATGAAGATGATCCAGAAATGATAGAGGCTAAGATAGTTCTTCGCGATGTAAATACATCTGGTAAGTGATATTCATAATTCTTTAATATTGAAATTAAAAATAATTTATATTTATCTTTAATTAAAATTCAATCCATTTCATTATAGACATAATTCAAGGGGAAATAGAAATACTTGACCAAATATGTTCTGATAGTAAGTAATCGTATTAAATTAGTTCTTTTAATATATTCCATAAATTTGAACACTTCATGACATTTTTTTATTGCGTGTTTATAGTCTGTGGTCCGCTTGTCAGATTAAGCCCACCACCTGGAGATAAAGATTACGCATTTAATCTCAGTGATAATGAAGGGATATTCGATTTATTTGACATTACAACGAAGTGAACACTACGTTTTTTAGTAATTTCAATTTTTTACTAAAAGTAGTGAAAATCAATGGACAACTTAGGCAATTGAACCTTCATAACAAATCAGTGAAATTATTCTAACATTATTAATATTGATGCTGATATGCAGTGTATATAATTTTAAATAATGGATGTAAAAACAAAATCACAAATATTAGAATGTGCAGTATTTTTTTATCATCAAAAATGAATGCAAAGTGATAAAAAAATCTCTAAAAAAATTACTTAATTGTCTATTTAAAAATAACTCTGGAAAATTAATTATATGAAATTTATATTTGTACTTATGCTGAATTCGATTAATTAATATTATTTTATTTTGTTTAAACATTGTATAAAATAGCGTTTCTCAAACTTTTCAGAGAACATTTTTTAATATACATAATATATATAATTTTAAGAAATTATGTATATTCAATAGTATATAGTAAGTTCTGAAATTTGAAAGGAACGCCATAGTTATTTTATAGGGTAGGCTAATAATAAATCAATGAAGCAAATCAATATATAAAATATATGAGAAAAGAAAAAAAAAATTTATTTTCAAATATTAATTATGTTAAATAAAACTAATAAAAAATAAAATAAACTAGCACGGAATGTGGTTTGGGAAACGCTAGTATAAGGATGCATTTTTGAGTTTTGGAATATAATCATGGGTTAACGATTTTTTAATCGAGTATTATTATCATTTTATGTTAATAAAAATCTACGTATGAAGTTTTGTCTTGTTTTCAATAGAACTATTTGAATCCATGTAAATATAAATGAGACAATATATTGTAATGAAAAATGTACATAAAATGTAATAATTACAGAGATTTTAGCATTTCCAACTTTTATATATTTTTATATCTATAAATAAATTTTATCGAGTTATATTTTTTGTATAATATTGTTCATAAAATAGAGGATAAAAAGATATATTTGAATACTATTGTAAAAATATAATAATTATAAAAATGAAACATTAATATTTGAACTACCAAACCTGGTTAGAGCAAATTATATTAAAAACTGATTAATGAATCATTGTAAAAACCGTTTTCCTTTTCTTACGTATTACATTTAGAATAGCAAGTGTTTATGTTAATATTAGGTTCATGTATGACGCGTTTTAACGTCAGCATTTGTATTACGAAAGAATAGTTGTTGAAACGTCACAGAGAAACATATCAACTTTAACATATGATCTTTCTTTTTGGATCATGCATGATGCATCTTTATAAAAAAAAAATGAAAGACTCGTCATTAATCTTTACAAAGCTTGCTCAACAAAAGTTGAAGTATTACCAAATTCAACTAAGCTGTAATTAAGGAGTACCACTAACAAATATCAAGGACAGACAAGAATGGATCGACTAATTTCGTAACAGACAGAAATTTTGCGCGTATCGCGCATAAGTCAGGTTCGTGTCATTGAGAATATGCGCAAGTTTCCTGTAGTAGTGAATCGTTTCCCGATGCAACGATATTATCAAAAGGCTAAATCTTCGGAATCTTCACAAAGGAGAACCGTTGATGGGCCTTGCAATATTTTTATTCAATTAATTCCAACGACCTTTTCACGTATATGATATGCCAAGTGTTATCAGTGTGAATAAATAAAAACATGTGAAAGAGAAAATCTACCACAGTAGATATACATTATTCGTTATCGCAAAACGTAATTTTTTTTATCTTTTTCTAAATTTTCCTTTAATTTGTCATTAATAATATATCTATTATATATATATATATATATTTAATTAAATTGCATAAATTTTAACAAGAATTAAAAATATATAATTATTAATTAGTATAAGATAAAAAGTAGAAAATAAATAATAATTGTAAATTAATAATTATCTTTTTGTTTTAGTGATTATATATATACATATATAAAAAAAATATGCGGATAATTTTGGTTAAATTCCGTGAAGTATCACAAAAATATCCCATAGTACGGGGTATGGCATCTTACACCATTATATGGCCAACTGCAAGCTTATTTCAGCAAAAAATAACAGGTAGACCAGAATTGAATTATCCTGAAGCGTTAAGATTTAGTTTGTATGGTGGCTTTTTTGTAGCACCTACTTTATATTGTTGGTTAAGATGCGCCTCACATTTTTGGCCAAAATCTGATTTTAAATCTGCGATTACAAAAGTAAGATTCAAAAAATATTGTATATGTGTTTTAATAGAATTAAATATACTTAATGTGTTATTATTGATATGAATTATTTCCAGGCATTAGTAGAACAAGTTACATACACTCCAACAGCAATGTGTTGCTTTTTCTTTGGAATGAATTTCCTTGAACAAAAGTCTGTTTCAGAATGCATTGAAGAAGTCAAACAGAAATTCTGGCCAACTTACAAGGTATAATTTACAATTTATCGTATAAAAAAAAGGTAAATTATAAATAAAAATGGTAATCTGTTTTATTTTTAGATCGGAGTATGCGTATGGCCTATTTTACAAACTATTAACTTTGTGTTAATTCCAGAACACAATCGTGTAGTTTATGTAAGTATTTGCAGTTTAATGTGGACATCTTTCCTTGCCTATATGAAAGCACTTGAAACTAAAAGAAAACAACTAGAAATGGGAAATAGTACAAAAACAATGGAATTTTTAGATACTCAATCTGTGATTGAATCTATTGATCAAAATACATCTACATCTTTATGACGTTAGTTTTGTAGTTAAAATTTTATAATACTAGATTAATTGATTTGTATAAAAAATTGTAATTTCCATATGCTTACGTAAAGAGGAAAATTCCTTTTTATATTTTATTTATGAGTATGTGTATGTTATTATGGAAAAGGAAGGTAACAGAAGAAAGCAAAGTTTTCAACTCAAGATTCCATATATTATATTTATTACAAATTTTTAGCATAATGAAATACTGTCGAGTTGATCCATAGCTAGTCACTTTAATAAATGTAAAATACTTTTTTTATCCTAGAATAATAAAAGTAAGTTAACGATATATATTTAAAAGCGAGATGTATTGAATGATCTCATAAATTGAAAGTATAATTAATATTTAAAGGTGTTTATAAAGTTTATTAGTTTTAAACAAAATGAATTAATATATTAAAATGTGGTTGACAATAAATTGTATAAAATCCTATATAAAAAATAAAAAAAATATACATCAAACTTATTGAATATATTAAACATTTTTTAATTATTATATCAAATTAGAAGAATATATAGAATAATTTGTATTGAACCTAACAGACATTCATTCTCTTGTATATAAATTTGATTCTGAATAATAATTATAGTTATATCATTTAGGAAATTTCTAAAAATATGGAATATAATTGGTTATTCTCTACGAACAAGTGTACGTAGAAAAATTTACCAATAAAAAACGTACCTATGATAATTAGTCCAAATCCTGAAAGCCTATTCGATGATCTTACATTAGTTTATCCAATCATCGTAAAATAGTAATAACAATTGTTTAGTACAATTGTCTAAATAGATTATTATTATCTATATATTATACGCGTATGTATAATATTAAAAGCGCAGAATTAAGATATAAATCGATAAATCTAAAATTCGATCGAAGAATACCTAATAGAAGAAACCTTACCGAAGCTTTAATGAAAGTCAAGGAAAGATCATGCGCGTGGAACATAATTGAAGAAGAAGAAAACAGAATAAGCGAGTATCATTGTAGAGATATACATTTGTAATGTTTCACTTTTTGTGGTACCCTGTATATTCACTAGGAAAGTAAATAGAACAAGTTATTGATAGAGACATCCATGATATATTGAGTGGTAAAAATATTATTTAGAATACATAAGAAAGCGGAAGATTTTTGAAGAAAGGAATAACGTCTGTACAGAATATATACATACATAATATATATACATATATATGTAGAGGTGTGTATATATATATATATATATAAAAGAGAGTTTATACCTATCGTATATCACCGTTTCCAAATCCGTTCCGCGTTTGCGCCGCGTCAGGCGAACGTCAATAATGTCAATAGAGTCATAAAAGGAGGAAAGTTGATAAAAATATGTGATGTTGTAAATATACAATAGAAAAATCTAAATCTTAAAACTGTCGTAAGGAGTATAAATAATCGCGTCTAGTGGTATTAGATTATGAAAAAGTCGACTAAATATTGGACGGGTGTGGGTAACATTTCGACGGTGTGTTTGTCGGAGGTGAAGAGGGACCGAGGAGACCTCCGGGATAATCTTCCAACTATTTACATGAAGGAGCAGGATATACCCGAATATTTGGAGGGCTGTGGTCTGACAACTTGCACGGCGGCAACCGGCGACATGCCTGAAGCCGTGGAAGTATTACGAGATAACAGGGAGCACTTGAAGGAGAAAAAATTATCCAGTGCTTCCATAGCGGGACCTGACACGAAAAAGACCGTGACTGTTAAACATCCAGAGTCAAACAAGCCTAAACCAACAACCAAAAAAGGAAAACCCATTCAAGCTGACTTGGATGTCTCCAAGGAGTTTGTAAGATGCAAGGACGAATGTGTAAAACGTCTCGATTTAAGCAAATCGAACATAACGTATCTTCCGCACACAGTTAGAGATTTGACCCACCTGGTAGAGTTTTATCTTTATGGTAACAAATTAATATCTCTTCCACCAGAAATAGGTTGCTTAGCCAATCTCGAAACTTTGGCGTTGAGCGAAAATGCCCTTACGAGTTTACCGAGTACCTTGGAAAATTTGAAATCATTAAAAGTACTCGATCTAAGGCACAACAAATTGAACGAGATACCCGATGTCGTCTACAAATTAACGTCTCTCACTACGTTGTTTTTACGATTCAATCGCGTCAGGTATGTCAACGAAAATATAAGAAATTTAACAAATTTAACGATGCTCAGTCTAAGGGAAAATAAAATCAAGGAACTTCCAGCCGGTATTGGCAAACTTACTAACTTAATAACATTCGATGTATCTCATAATCATCTGGAACATTTACCCGAAGAAATAGGAAACTGTACTCAGCTGTCTACGCTTGATCTTCAGCATAACGAACTTCTGGATATACCGGATACCATTGGAAATTTGGTGTTAATCACTAGATTAGGTCTTCGATACAATCGTTTATCTAGTATTCCAAAATCCTTAGCAAAATGTAAATTAATGGATGAATTCAGCGTAGAAGGGAATCAGGTCTCCCAACTGCCAGATGGATTACTCTCCAGTCTCTCTAATTTAAAGACAATTACATTGTCCAGAAATTCATTTGCTGCATATCCGTCAGGAGGACCATCTCAATTTACAAACGTCTACTCCATTAATCTTGAACATAATCTGATTGATAAAATACCTTATGGTATTTTCTCTAGAGCTAAAAATCTAACTAAACTGAACATGAAAGAAAATCAATTAACTGCTTTACCTCTAGATACTGGAACATGGATCAATATGGTCGAATTAAATCTTGGTACGAATCAGCTAACCAAAATTCCAGATGACATTCAATGCCTTCAAAGTTTGGAGATATTAATTTTATCTAATAATTTATTGAAACGTATTCCTGCCAGTATAGCAAATTTACGTAAGCTCAGGGTCTTAGATCTTGAAGAAAATAAAATAGAGTCTCTTCCAAATGAAATAGGATTTTTACGAGACTTACAAAAATTAATCTTGCAGTCAAACCAAGTTACTTCATTACCAAGAGCAATCGGGCATTTAACAAACCTTACACATTTGAGCGTAGGAGAAAATAATCTTAATTATCTACCTGAAGAGATTGGCACATTAGAAAATTTAGATTCTCTCTATGTTAATGATAATGCAAATTTACATAATTTACCTTTCGAATTAGCTTTATGCACAAATCTTAGTATTATGTCAATTGAGAATTGTCCTTTGTCACATATTCCTCCAGAAATAGTTGCAGGAGGTCCATCATTGGTTATTCAATTTCTTAAAATGCAAGGTCCTTATCGATCAATGTAACAAATCTAGCCTTCAATATATCACATAGATGTCGATTCTTAATGCACGTGATACAAAGTATGATATTATAATGATCTCACTTAAATAACAACATATTAATGTTACTGATATGCATTGTATAAAGTGAGCAATATTTTTATTGTTGCAAAGTAAATAATACATATTTGTAATGTTTTCAATATAAAGAGAAACATACATTTAATATGTAATTGGTGCTCAATTGGAAGTTTATTTTGCAAATAAATGATGAAGCTATTTTAGATACTATGGTAGCATGAATCATACTTATATAACATTGTTAGTACAAACAAAAATATGTAAAAATGTTTAATCATGATAGAATCCTGCATATATAAGCTTTTAAGAATGTATGAATTTAAATTACGTTTATTCTTCAAGTATTTCTTTTATATTACGTGATCTTTTAAAAGATAATTTTAAATAATAAGTTACAATAATTAACAACTTCCTTTTATTTTTATTTATTTATTTTTCATACGTTTAAGAAAGTTGGAAACATAATATGGTAACTTGTAAGAACAAAGTTTATGCCTGGCATTGCATTCAAGAAAAAACGATCATAATATTAGTATATTTAAAAAACATAAATTCCTGAATATACATAAGTTTGATCTTCTCAAATTGTTAGAGATAATTTACTTCGCTTTTCATTTGTCTATTAGATATGCAATATGTATGAGGCTGAACATTAATATATTTGATTAAGATCAACTAATTTGTAATGTCAAATGAATGTTGATTTTACTTTATACTACATGATTAAAAAAAATATTAAGAATCGACATCAATTATGTCACACTGTATTTCTTATATTCTATTGTTATTTTACCGAACACAATTTTGCCAACTGTATACATGTATTATGAATTCCTAGGGGTGTTTAAATTTTGATCACCATATATATATTATATATTTACTTCTAATCATCTTGTTCTTTTTTCCAAATACAAACATATTGTCATTTTATCAGGTATAAAATTAAACATAAGAGATTCAAAACAGAGATATTCTTCTGATGACTAAAAACAGATATATATACATATACATATATATATATATATATATATATATATATATATATATATCTATTTATCTAATTTAAGTAAAATATGCTAAACAGCACATTATTTTTTTATTTTTGACAGTATAAATATATACGCAGCTATTATAGATGTAAGAGTATACTGATTCTAAAAATAAGAAAAAAAGTTATAATTACAATTATTGTTTCATCATACAATATTTAGTGAAAGTTTTTATTTGGATAATAATAATAATAATAATAATAATAATAATAATAATAATAATAATAATAATAATAATAATTCTATCGTAAGCTTTTAAATCTTAAATCTCTTTCGTTAAATTTTATTTGACGTACAGTATCTATATATTTTATTACATAAATACAAAGCACAATGATAAACTGTAACATTATTTTAATAAATATATAATAAATAGTTGCTGAAAGCATTTAGAATAGAAATAAAATATTTTATGTATTATCATGTAGTGTCAGTCAAGAGACATTTAATAATTATAGTTTTATTCATTTTTTAATATTGAAAGTATTAATTATAAATTGCTGCTTTTATATAGTTACAAAGGATTAGAAAGTATTTATTTGAATAGCATTTATACGACGTATTTGTTATGGTATTAAAGAAAGATTATAGTATTGAGCATATATAGCATTTTCAAAGTATAAGAACAATTATTTTAATTCTGTTCAGTTCTTGTAATAGTCATTACACGTTCAATCTAGATTGTAAATTGAATAATTACAATACATTATCATGACAAGGGTTAATGCTGCCAAACATAAATATTTAATATAATAATAAATATTAAGTATACACACGAGCATAAAATTGTATTTTTCTTATCGTTTACAATATTCTCTTGACTGTACACAGAGACATAGTGCCAATATAAGTGTTAAGTAATTGTATACAAATATTCTTATGAATATCCATATGTGCATTATATTGTTATTTACAGACAAATATATTGTTAGCTATTTGGCTGATGTTATATAAATAAGATTACATTAATAATGCCGTAATATTCTTATTTGTGTAGATTTAATCTTCATTCAGATATTTGTAGATTTAGCATCGTGCAAGAGTTCAATTTATGGAGTTTTTCAATTCACGCATTCAAAAGCTTTTATAATTAATATATTTATCGTATTTCGAGTTAACGATGCTTAAAGTTATGTCGAATATGTAGCTGTTTATATTTATGTAAGTATATATAGATATTTTCAAAGTTTCAATAATTTTATACATTACATATTGTCTGTGGAAGTATATGCAAAGCATCGGACTCTTTCTTTATTGTTTACTGTTTCATTTAGAAAATAAATATATGCAGAATAAACTAATATTTATCTTTTATTTTCAAATAGAAAGATACAGAAATAGAATTTTGATTAAAGGTGTTAAATTGATACATTTTGATCAGCATTTAATAAATGCATATTTCACTTTCCTTATTTCTGCTGAAGTATATTGTCATATCATTGTTACAGCAAATGGTTGTGATAATGAAACGCTATTGAATTATTTTGGTAAATATTTTCCAAATTTTATATCACATATTACAATAATAAATATATCTAGCATATAGAGAATATAAAGAGATACAAAAAAATTCGAATATAATTAAAAGAAAGAGTTTCTATGCTATTAATTATTAAATATGTATTATCATATTAATATTTACAATCATATTCCGTTATAGAATTCACGTATATCTGTGTATGCATATATTCATGTTTTGTTAATAATATACTTTATGAATAATTTATCTACTTAATACTTAACAAGTAATAAACAAATTTTTTCAATGAATGTTATTACAGTTCAATGCTGTTTTATAGATATATATGTATACTATATATATATATTTTTAATTGTAATTTTTACAAGGCAATTTAAATTGCATTATTTGTTCTAATTGTTCAGTTAAAATTATCGAAGCACAAATATTTATATAGATATAACATTGATTTAACCGATCATTTAATTGAAAATAATTCAAATTTAATTGTAAAATTGTAAGGACCTGCATGTATTACAGATACAAGTGTAAATTGCCAATATTAATGCTACAATACAATTCGTTGTGATAAACTGTTTAACAGTTTTAAAATAAATAAGTAAAGAAAAAAAGAACCTATGGATTAGAAGTGGCTAGTTTAAATACTGTTTGGAAATAGAGAATATGCAATTCTCAAATTGTGTTGGATGATGGTATGTGTCGAACGCAATATTATGTGTATAATTTAAACAAATGTAATATTAATGTAATTCAGTGTATATTATATAATCATATAGAATCCTGTATAAATATTTCTAAATATATAAATATACTATAAAGTAAATACCTTATGTTTTGCATACTTTTTATTATACAGAATGTATGCTAAATGCATTTTATTAAATGCATAATATACAATTTTTAAGAATATTTTCAAAATTTAATACAAGGATGATAATACGTACGTTAACATTTCTTCTCCTTTTCTTTGAGTTGTCGATTCTGTTCAAACTTTAATGACAAATTACTTTGTATTTTTACTGTAAATTTGCTTTTTAATTCTTTTTTCTCATCCTATAAGATAAATAAATAAAATTATTCTAATAAATCAATTTTGATAGATATTACATTTGTGAATAATAGATTTGTCTAGGAAACATATAATTACTTTAATAAGATGTTTTACTGCGTTATTATTTACAGCTATTGTTTCTGATACTGTGTTACTGTTTTTAATTAAAACAGGTGAACACGATTTGAATTGTTCGAGGAGTTCTTTTGCCGTAGTAAATGTCAATGCATGATCTTTCTTTCCATTAACTATCAAATTGTTGTTTTTGCGTTCTAAATCTGTACATTAATTTTATAATTAGTTAATACTGTAATAAATTTTAGTGAAATTTTCATGAAATTAGTAGAGTCAACATTTTCATGTATTTACCATTAATGTTTAACTTTTTATTGTTATTTAAATTCCCAGTAACAGATATCAATCTAAAAATAATGAAAAAAGAAGAATAAATGTTTTTATTATTAATAGAAAATAAATTCGATATAATGCATCAAATCTGTATATGATATACGAGGATGAGCTGAAAAGTTTAGAACTTTACTTAAGAAGGTCCTTTATTTCTTCTGAAAACAATTTCAATCGTTCTATTTTTATAGATAAATTTGTTATTGTTGTCTCTTGTACATTTTTATCGGCAGTAATATCAAATAATTCCTTAGTTAAAATAGAAATTTCTTTTGATAACTTTTCAGTATCTTCATTGTACTGCATATCTATAAAATTAAAATTGAAAAGAAAATAGTATGAACTATTTAAAATAAAATTATTTGATTTATCTGAACTATTCGTAACAATAGTAACCTGTATTATTATTGTATTCATTTTGAATACTTTTAATTTCTTTATTATATGGACAATCGTGAGGTTTCATTGAATTTGTAATATATGGGTAATATTGGAAAATTTTGGAAAAATCATGATCACGTGAAAAGTTCCATACTTGAGAACAAAACTGATCTCTTATAATCCATTTTTCTTGTTCAGTATTATTCTACAAAAGAAAAATATCTTATACAGTATTCTAATAAATCACAAAATATATATGAGAACACAATAAACATTTTGTTATATATATGGATAGGATAACAATTTTGCAGCTGGCATAAAAACAATTTCATTTAAAAAATAAAACATGTGTTTTGTGTGTGTGTGTTGTCGAGGCTCAAGACTTGTCAATTCACCCACATATTTTGTATAAATATCAATCTTATAATTACTAATTGAATATTAGCACTATTTAATTGCATTTCCTTTTGTCGACAATTTTCTTCTAACATATTTATTACATCTTTTATAACAGTTTTTTCAATATTTAAAGAAATGACATTTTCCTTTTTATTTATTGTTTCATTGGAATGAAACAATTTATTATTATTATTATTATAAGCATAAGAATCCATTTATTCATATCGTTATAAGTATATATATATATATATATTTACTTATTTTAAATGTGCATTACAAAATGAATTTATAAATGGCGCCAATCAATTCAACTAGCACCATCTACCAGCGTAAAGATGAATGATTCATTTCCTTTTGTTCTTATCCCTACTTTTGTTTTTACTTCATATATTTGTGAAATAACCTCTCGTAATTTTTTTTATATGTAAATAAACTATTAGAAATTTATTTACATTGCATAAATAATATTGTTACTAATACTAAATAATAATAATAATAATAATAATAATAATAATAATAATAATACTAGTAATAAAAAAAGCAGAATGAGTTCAAATAAAATAGAAGTGATCAAGAAAAGGTTAGTATGTTTTATATGCATATATACATATATATCTTTAGGTATTTATTTATAGGCTAATTTATATCAACATTTTATAATAATATCATATATGTTTATTAACATTTTAATTGATTTTTAGTAATCTGCCATCTCAAGGAATGCGATGCCAAAAGTGTTTGAATTACGGTCACTGGAGTTACGAGTGTAAAGGTAAACGAAAATATTTGCACAGGTCATCTCGTACTGTGCAACTTAAATTAGCTTTAAAAATGCAAGAAGAAAATCAAATGTATGTATATCTTTAAATAATTATATAATTATTATATTTGTATGTATGTTATAAGAGTTATAGAGATAATACAGAATGTAAACTATTTATTTACAGGAAAGAAAAGAAAGAAGAAGTTAAGAAGTCTCATGGTCAGAAGAGAAAAAGAATGAGAAAAGAATCAAGTAGTTGCAGTGATTCAAGCTCTTCTAGTGCCGATAGTAGCAGTTCTAGTAGCAGTAGTGAAAGTAGTAGTAGCAGTTCTTCTTCGGATAGTGAGTCAGACTCGAATGATAGTGTTTCTAGTAGCAGTAGCAGTAGTAGCAGTAACTCTTCACACTGAAATATGTGATATATTTAACAATCAGACTTATTATTATTATTATTTTTTCGACATATTACATGCTTATTTTTGTAAAATAGCTCTTTTTATTTTCTCTAAAAAGTACTATTTATATATATGATTTTCTATCTTAGTCAGTAAGATAAAACACTCATGGAATATCCTAATATCTTTTATACATTACATATTTTACTTACTAAATTTTTCGTTAATAGGATGTTCTCTATTTTCTTTTTGGTTTTTTTTTTTTTTATTTAAATATATCAAATGTGACTAACGAATAGAAAAAAAATTTATATAAGTAATATAAACTTAACGTAATAATTCTTATTATTTGATTCTCCTAAATCTATTTTTGTAGAATCCCTATGGCTAACCAGAATTTTAGGATTAAAAAATTAAAGAAATATATATTCTCTTTCTTTATAAAGTTTTTGTTTAGTAACATGCTTTCCATATTACTTCTCTAAAGTCTAATGATACTCTATTCTTTCACTCTACTCGCTCTACTTTTCAATATACTCCAACCTCATCCATTTATTATTCATTCCTTCGTTTATTTGGCGAATATTAATACCAATATTCCAAATAAATTATACTCTTTGCAATAAACGTTTATATAATTTTATTTTTTTTAGAGAAAAGTCATAGCAATATCAATAAGAGTAGACCTTTTGAAACAAATACATAATATATAATAAAATTAATGTAATTCGGTACATATTTTACTTACAATTGTTCATTATTAAAATAATTGTGTAAACAGTTACGTGCATACATATAAAATGCTTATAAAATAAAAGCTTCTTTTAATTGGTAAAAATGTCTTTGTATGTGAAAAAAAGGAAACTTAAGAAATATTATTTAAAATAACACAAATATTTAATGAATTCTTCAGTCGTCGACATTTTCTGGAAGAGTTTGAATAATCACTTTTCTTCGAGAATCATATACAAAATTATTAGTTTTGAAAATATCACTTTCATAAAATGGATGTAAATTATGTATGTCGATTTGTTTAGCCTGGAAAAGAAAGATACATATATAAAAAAAAAAAAGAAATATACAAAAAAATGATTGTACATGAATACACAATATTTTTATAATCAATATAGTCTGTATTACCCTATCCAATAAATCTTTTTCGGATATTTCTAGAGTTGTAATTCGACTCCCATGTAAGGCTTTTTGGAATGCTAATGTATCCAATGTAATTTGACGAAGTATGTAATATAAAAGTTCACTGTGATCTTTTTTATATGATAAATATTTTTGGAATGTCTGAAATAATAAAATGTTGATATCAAGTTTAAAAATAAGCAGAAAGTAATTACGAGATTAAAGCAATTTATGTTTTCTACCAGGATTTTTCAAATATTAGTCAAATTAAAATTACATTTACAATTTACATACCTGACGCATACTTTTCATAACAGAGTATTTTTGTGTATCAACAAAACTGTCTAAAACCATTCTTATAGCAAGATTAATATCACTTTCTTGCACATGATCTCGTAAATGCATTTTTGCACTAGCTTCAGCCATACGAATAATGCTTTCAATATGTCGTACTGTTATAGGTAAACTTCCTGTAGCCTGTAAAACAATATGGTGTGTTGATGATTTAATTAAATTAATTATTTACAGCATATAAATTTTATAAACGATTTAAACTTACCAAACTTTCTTGCCTCAAACGGCTGTATAATTTAGCTACTTTATCTTGATTAATGTTAGTTAATTTAGGATGAACGTTTTGTTTAGCATAGACAATATACTTTTTAAGAAGATCTTGAGGAATAGATAGATTTTCAGTTGTCTCGGTTGGTTCTGGTGGTACTGCTTTTTCTGAATTAGTTGGATGATGTTTAACGTGCGAGTTTACCACAAATTTAGCTAAATGTCTATCTTGCATAGGATCCACTTCATCTTTTACTATACATAGTATATCAAATCGAGAAATAATCGGTTCCGATAAATCCACCTATAATAATACAATGTTCTTAAATATAAACTCATATAACATAATTTATAAACAGTTATTTTTAAACATAAATAATATCTTACATTTTCTGAAAAGGTCATACTGGCATCATATCTTCCTCCAATTGGATTGGATGCAGCTATTACTGAACATCTAGCATGTAATGATGTAACAATTCCTGCTTTTGAAATAGAAATACTTTGCTGTTCCATAGCTTCGTGTATAGATGTTCTATCTGCATCATTCATCTATAAAATATAATATTAAAAATCTAAATTAATAGAATCTTATAATATAATAATTTTTACAATGATTTATATGAATATATTACCTTATCGAATTCATCAATTAGACAAACACCATGGTCTGCTAAAACTAAAGCACCAGCTTCTAACGTCCATTCTCGTGTAGTAGGTGATTTACGTACATATGCAGTTAAACCTACAGCAGAAGCTCCTTGGCCTGTTGTAAAAATTGCTCTTGGAGCTATTTTTTCAATATATTTTAAAAATTGAGATTTAGCTGTTCCTGGATCACCACAGATCAAAACATTTATATCTCCTCTTACTTTATGCTTATTACCTTTTTTAAAAAAAGAATATCTTAATTAATATAGACATATCAAACAATTTTTTTCTTCATTATAATGTGATAAAATTAATTAATGATTTATTTACCAGGATTTTTGGCTTCTCCTCCAAAAATAGTTAACGCCAGTGCTCGTTTAATATATTCATGTCCATAGATAGAAGGAGCAATACTTGCAACAATTCGATCAGCGATACGATGATCTTTACTTAAAGCAAGAATACTAGCGATATCTTCTTCGGTTAAAGATTCAACAATTTCTTTAGAATCTTTTACAAATAAATAATTAGCCAATAATACTGTAGAAAACACTGGAAATCCCTGATTAAGATAATTGCAACAGTTTAACAATTTAAGAAATATATAATAGAACGATTATTTAATGATAAATGATATTAATTATATGATCAACCTGTTCTGTATTTAAAGAACCGTCATAATTGTTAGTATATATAGCTGTAAGATCTATCTCATCTCCTGGTTTACATCGATCGCAAAGATCAGATAATAAAATACAATCTTTACTTCTTGGTATTCTTCCTGCAGGTACTCTTCCTGGAGATTCTTGAATTGTTATTCTTTGATAATTTCTGTAGATTGTTTGTTCCATATTAATCTAAAAATTTTATCAATAATGAATATGTATGTTAGAAATGACCCATATCTTTATAAACATATGCTTACCATGAAAGGACCCAAGCTTTGACATTCTGGACATGAACTCGGTTTCACTTCTGAATTTTGTGATTGTACAAATGGGCCAAGAACATATCCACATTTAGAACAATCATATTTCACGACAGATAATTGTGGCAACACTCCTGTTGTAGCTGTTACAACACCAAGAGTTCGAACTAATTGGTTAAGATGTAGCTTCCTATATTTTCAACATAAGTTACAAACAAATACAAACATAAAAGATACAAAATGTGAGAATATCAAAATATCATAGCTTGTACCTAAATGTACGTAATTCCTCTATTAATGGAAGTTCCGATATTCTAACATGAATTTCACTTGTAACTCTTTCGTAACTAGGGAAAATAGTTAATACCAATTCTTTAGCTACTTCATCAAATATTTGTAACATTTGAAACGGAGCTTCAGGCAAAAAATAAGCCAAAACATGTTCTTTACTTGCAAGAATAGGAAATTCCACGATAAAGCTAGACTATGATCAAAATTAAAAGATTAAATATAAATCAATATACACAAAATTATATATAAAACAAATGTTCTACTTCTAATACCTGATTACTTTCGCACATGTGACGAATACGTTCTCTATACATATATTGTCCTTTTGAATTTGTGTGGGTACGCAAAAAACTTTTAAAACGATTGGAAATTTCTGTTCGTGGCCCTAACATCGTAACCCATTCCTTGATAGAATGACCTTTTGTATCTTCTAAATTTTCAATAGATTCTATTATCTACGATTAGGAAAAGGAAAATTTTTTAAATGATAGTAGATAAGGAATTATATTTGTAGAAATAAATAATAAGTAGATTTATACTTCTATATCATCAATATCACCAGTGGCAGCCTTTTCAGCCATACGTCGCTTGTGAGTTTGAGTATCATCTTCATCGGTATCATCTGTAATTTATATTATGGTAAATGAATGAGAGTAAGAATATAATAATCAAAGAATGCTTAAGATTACAAGTGAAAATGAATATTTCTATAAATGATACAACACTATAGAAAGAATTTTACCATAAAGTAAATCTCTATCATCTCTTAGAATTCCAGCTGCACGATCTCTTCTTCGCATTTCTATTTCAGCTGCTACACGATCTCCTTGAGACAATTCGGAGTACTCATCATCGTCAAGCATTGTAGGATCATATCTATCAAGAGCTGGCATGGGACGATAGTCGCTGTATAATCAAACATTTGATTAATTAACAAATAAATATTTTAATCCATAAATCTATTATAATATATTATGTATAATATCTTACGCTTCCATGTTATCTCCAAATAATTCTTCTCCTTCTTCTTCTTCTTCTTCTTCTTCTGGGTTATTAACATCATTTTCTTCATCAAGTAATGCGCTTTCATCTGCAAAAGGTTCATCTATTTCTGGTGCAGGAGATGTCATCATATCTGTATGCCTGTCTGATCTGACAGGTGAACTACTTTGACTCTATAATATAATAAAACAAATACAAACAACATAAGTAAAACTTATTTGACAACAAATATTTTCAGATTAAATCATTTCCTGACAAGTATCTACATTTAATTATATCCAATAAAAAGTTACATTTTAAATAATTATATTTTTATTTATCAATTATTTTTTAATAATTAATTACTTACCATGATGTATAATTAATAAAATCTAAGGAATTAAAACTATGAGAGTAGCAATAACTTATATTTAACTATGTATTTTAACGAAATATAAGTTAACAAAGAAATATAATTATTTAATTATTATTTAATAAATAATGTGATAAAAATATCGTAATTTATTAAAAATATTTATTTTTACTGTATAATAATAATTATATGTATAAATGCACATGTAAAACACATAAAACAACATTGAGCGTCAACACTAGGTGGCGTTAGATTCATAAATTTCCCGCTAAATTTCCGCCATCTATCGATTCCTCCATCTTGAAAATTATTCAAATTATAAAAGTTTTCCTAAGATTATTCAGTTGTGTGTTTGCATCATATTTATTTTATTTAATAATTATTTATTTAAAAAGATAATGAAGCTTAATTAAATCAAGCTAATAAAGCTTTTACATTTCTAAAATTAAGTTCTTTGCTTGGAAAAAATAATAAAATACGATCAAGTATTTATTTGGAAATATGCCTGAAATGTTATGTTAATATATTTGTGTGATATAATGGTAGTATATGTATTTATGTATATATACAATGAGTAAATTTTTATATACATATATTCTTTCTGTTTGGTTAGGTTTAATAATTTAAATAATAGCTTATTATTAGGCATTTCCACCAGAGGCGCTGTAAACAGTGAACCATGTTAAATACAAGGGACATATCAGACAGATCAAACCCTTTAACCTACTAACAGTTTCTACTCGTTTATAGTGTCGATTTCTTGTTTGAATAAAATGTCTGACATTTTTCATTCGCAAAGGCTGTTGAACATTAATAAATAGTAGTGACAAACTTACTTATATTATATTAGAATTTTATCTATTAATAAAGTTACACTTCCTAAACTATTTTAATAAATTTTGCAATAAAAAAATGTATTGCTCTATTACTTAAATATATTGTTGTAAGGTAAGAAACAATCATTTACAATATTCAATATCATATATTTAGCTTTAACAATATTCAGATTGTTTTCCTATCTTACATTATTATTTTCATAATTATATTATATTTGTACATTTTATTTGTTTAAGAAGCCAATTTTAATCGTACACATTTTTTGTTATCTGTTTATGGTTTGTTTGTATAAATATAATATGAATTTGTTTGTATGCGATTTGGTAATAGAATTTCTATAATTATCTACGCAATAAAAAGATAATTATTATTTTTATATTATATTTTTATAATTGAATTCAATTTCTCAAATAATATGTTGCTTTGTACCTTAATAATACAAAAAATATGTAAATTTAATTAATGAAATGCATGGTATTTATATTTTTGGTTAATAAGTTTTATAATTATTTATTACGCCTAGAAGCTTTGATATTTTTAAATTAAACTTGCATTATTCTCATTAAATATAATAATATCTATTAAATATAGACCTAACACTAATAATAAAAACAAATTACAATAAAACAAGGTCAACTAGGAATGATACTTTTCAGAATTTAAAATTGTATATTTTATATTTATAAACATTGTTTTTCATTTGACTTTATCTTATTACGCTTTCCATTTATATTTTGTAATTTTGCTTAAATAGCGCTTAAGAAAAAAGGCATAATGTCTGGAACTGAGGATGCTTATGCTCCAGAAGAGCCTACACCGGATATTTCAATGTCTTTACTAGACATACAGATGCCAGAAACACCTGAAAGTACTAAAGGCCAAGCAAGTGATGGAGATACATGTAGGTTAGAAAGTCCAAGAATGCTTAAACCCGTTCTTGGCAAAGTTCAAGCTAAAAAGAGATTATTGGCATTTGCGAATAAATTTAATGTATTACCGAAAACTCCAATTAAATCTTCTGTACCTCAAGTTATCGGTGCAGACAATGAAGATACCACTGGTGAAACAAAATCTATAAAAACAGAACAACAGTCATCGTATAACCGTTATTCCACTGGTAGTAAATTAAGAAAGAAAGCAGGTATAAAAACGAAATAGATTATTTTATTCTTCTATTTATTTTTTATTTGTATTTTTAATTAGTATTAGATAGAATTATTTTTTTGTTCTTTTTATTCAGAAGAGAAAGTTCTAGCGATAGAAGAAATTAGAAGGGAAGAGTCTAAAAGTAAACTATTACTCGCAGAAGCTATGGCTGCAGGTAATTAAACTTTAAATGTAATATGTAATTACAAATTTTGAATATGATAGATAATTTGATTTACTTTTGTATAGCATGTTTAGAAGAAGAGAATTTTACTAGAAATAATTCAACTATGTGGGTAACATCGAGAAATTCTAAAGGAAGATCTAGATCAAATGATGTAATTTCTTCTCAAAGGGGTTCAAATAAATCTGTATTAGAGCGCAAGTATGTGATATAAATATTAAACTATTTTTTCTTAGTTTTATTTTGAAGAAAATAAAAATGTAATAATATATAAAATATACCAAATATTTTAAAGGAGAAAACATAGCAAAGAAGGAAAAGAAAGAAGTGGAAATAAACAAGTAAAAGAACAACATGACAACAAAGAAAGATATAATTATAAACCATCTCTCCAGAATAGGGAACAATATAGAAAGGATAAAGAAAGAAGAGAAAATAAATATAAACGAACCGAGGCCAAGGTAGAATTGAATCGTGACAAAAAAAATAATGGAAGGGATAAAAAGGAAAGTCAGAAAGACAAGAAAGAAGAATTAAGAGAAAAGAAGGATGAATCGAAGGACAGAAAGGATAAATCAAATGACATGCGAGAAAATGATACAGATGTTAAAGATAAAAAGGAGAAAAATAAATTCAAAGACAAAGAGAAAGAAAAAGAATTAAGGAAGTGCGAATCGTGGGCAGAAATTAAAAAATCTGGTGTAACTATGAACGAATACATTCAATTTAGAAAACAAGAAATGTCAGAACGATCTATCAAAAACAGGTTCATATTTTGTTATTTTATATTTTGTAATATTTCATTTATTTTTGAGTTTCATTAGAATTAAAAGAGAAAATAAGTAGAATGTAATATAATAGTAATTGTACTGCAGGACAATGCAAGATTATGCTCGTAGCTTGGATCAAATGTTGATGTTGAATAACTATCGTGTAAGACGTACTGCCTTAATTGCTGAAGGACTAGATGGACTTAAAGGATTTCCCCCGGAATCTATTAGATTAACAAAACGTGGACGGCAATTACTTTATTGTGAAAATCCTCGCGTGTCTCTATTATTAAATCGACAACAGTTATTTCAGGCTGTTACATTGGATCGTAGGGAAAAGCTACGAAAAATATGTGATGCAACGTCTATTCAGTATGAATAATTTTTTTTTCCTCTTTTATTCTCTTTTATTCTGTTTCTTTATTTATTTAATTAGCCAATGATTGTTGTAGAGTCAACATAGGAGATAACGAAGAACCGCCGTGTTCTCGTAATTGGTATAAAAAATTAAACACAATTGAATCTAATGATGACACAAAATGGCAATTATCCGTGGATATACAATCGTCAAAATCAAAATGGGACAGTGAAGATGAAATTCCACAAGAAAATAATGAAATAGAAAATAAGGAGAAGAAAGTGGAAACAGAGAATATTATTGAACAAGGTAAGATTATTAATATATTATTTACAATATATAAACAAGTACGTAAATCTTTATATAAGTAAATAAAATTAAATTTTTAGAAGAGAATAAGGTATCACCCTCTATTACTAATTCTTCCGACGAAAATAGCAGGAATGAAGAAAATACTTCAGATGATCAGAATAATTCTGAAATTGTTGACAAATCTGAAATTGTAGATAAAGAATCTGCTTCTCCTATTTTATTATCTACAGGAAATGAAAAGTTAGCTTCGGAGTATGAGCAATTTATGAAAATGGTCTGTACAGAAATTCCTTTACCAGATACAGTAAGTACAGTACAAAAATTTGCTTCGGAGAAATGTCCACGTAAATCTGTATCTCCATCGAATTATCATGAATTTAATATAGAAATTACATCAATGCATAAGCATAATACTTTTCCTATGTCTAAAGATTTGACATGCGAAAATCAAAATAATATTGCTAGAGAAATATTAACGGAAAAACAATTGCAAGAAAAAGAACGTTTAGAAAACTCCTGTGCAGCGTTTCAACATTCAGAACATTCCACTTTGTCGGTAAACTCACAAACTTCTATGCAAGAGAACGAAAGAATATTTGAAAATACAACTATGTGTGAGGAAGAGGAAATAAAAGAATCTAAATCTATACCTAACGATTGGAATGAAGCTAGGATCAAAGTGGAACAATTAAGTGATGAAAATTCTGAACCAAAAAGAAGAAAGAGAAAGAAAAAGCGGTTATTAAAGGAAACATTTAGTAGTAGCGATTCGTCTAGTAGTAGTAGCTCCTCAGATTCAGAAGATAAAAAGACTAAACGACATAGAAGCAGAAAATTATCTCAAGATTCGAGTTCATCTGATTCTGATAGTAGTGAAAGTAGTAGTACAAGCAGTAGCAGCGATTCTTTCAGTTCTGATAATAAAAGAAAAAAGAAGAAGAGGAAGAAAAGAAAACTTAGTAAGAAAAAAAAGAAAGCTAAAAGAATAATGAGAATAAAGAAAAAACGTAGAAGAAAGGAGAGTTCTCCATCGAGTAGCAGTGATTCCGATGAAAGAAGAAAAAGAAAAAAAATGAGAAAGAAGAAATTGAAAAGTAGAAAAGCATTGAGTAAGAAAAATCTTGATAATAGAGAATTCTTGAATGAGGTTTCAGATTCGTCTATAAAACATACGATACAATCTGTATCGAAACAAATTAAAGATGAAATGAATGTTAAAATGATCCAAGGAGAAAAATCTAATTTATGGGAAAATAAAAACAAATCGATAATATCCAATAAAGATGGTCAGAATAAAAGTACGGATAAATTTTTAGAAGCATGGAAAGTAAATTCGGGAATTATATCTGAACAACTTGGAAGTCAAATGTCCGAAATAAATCGTGATGTAAATATGTTGAAAGATGATGGGCAAAATAAATTTAAAAAAATCGACAGAGGTGAGCAAAGTATTACAGTAATAGATAAAATAAACGAGAAGCGATCTGATGACAATTTTGCCGAAGGGAAACAAAAGATAGAAAATGATTTGGATGAAAAAAGAAAAAGGAAAAAAGATAAGGATAAGAAAAGTAATAGCGAGTTCCTTGCTGGTTGGGAAAAAAGAGCAACTGAACGCATAGCACACCAAATGATACAGGATGATATGAAGTTATCAAAGAAGTTAGAGAAACACAAAAAAGAAAAATGGAGAGAAACAGAATTTGATACTTTAAATGTACCATCGTTAACACAACTTGAAAAAGAAGTACATAAAAGTCATCTATTGGCTGACGAATGGGAAGTAGACAGTTTAGAAGGTATTGCAAATTTAGCAGTTAATAAAAAAAGAAGTTCTCATGTTTCGAAAAAATTGGAAAAAGAAGTGAAATATGATAAAAAAACAGACACATATATTGCCGTTGAAAAGGGAAGTACAAGAGAAAATCGTAAACGAATAGAGAAATGCACCATAAGAATCTGGGAAGATGAGGAGGAAGAAGGTGAGAGAGAAGCTATGATGCTCATTCAAGAGAAAAATCAAAGGAAGAAAGATGATTGGGATATTGAAGAAGAATCATTTATGTGTACTAATGAAAAATCCAAGGATAATATTGATACAAATAGCGTAGCCAGTGCTACTAGTGCTGCCACAACTATTGTTAGTGATATCATTGATATTGCCAGTAACATTCAGTCTGACTTATCTATTAACTATGCTAAAAGTAATAAAGATAGAAAGAGCGTTGAAATGCTTGATAATTTACAAGAAAATGAATATAATATGAATAAAAAAGTGAAGAAAAGTCGTTGGGATATAGGATCTCAATCTGATGATAAGATGGAACTCAAAGCTTCTGTTATGTGGGAAGAGGAATGTGTTGAATGGTCGAATCGAACTAAACCTGAACATACAAGTAGTAGAACATCTTTGGATGTACCCGACAAAATTTCATTAAAAGATAAGGTAAAGGATGATATTTGCCATGTTGTAAATGAACCGTTAAATGTTGAGACATTTGATTCTAAATACTCTGAAAATCCTATGAATTTCGTTAAAAGAAAACAATCTTGTTCTTTGAAGTTGGAAGATAAGGAATTATTAGAACAATCATGGAGCGAAAATGAAAATATTGATACAATTATAGAAAAGAAATCAATGAAAAATAAAAAGAATCTATCCACAGAACGATTGAAATCTATCCTAGATATTGATACCAAATTAGGACAATCAAAAATAGAGTTGTATAGTCCAAGTTCTCCAGCACCATCTCAGAAGTCTGAAGATATCGAAGGATTTTCTTGTGGCAGTAATTCAACTTCTTTGAACAAGAATAAATCACATGAAGATAAGAACAAAGAATTATCTCAAATAGAAGATAATTCAATATCTTCTTCCACTATACCATTACAATTAAAGAAGTTCCATGAAAATATATACAAAGGTTCTAAAGCATCAACAACTAAACATAATCTTCAAAATATGGATGTTCATTCAAAAACTGAAAAATGCAATGAAAATTCGGAGAAGTTACTCAATAATTTACTCGCCAATGATTTATGTTCAGATGGACATTCATCTAAATCTTTACGAATGGATATGTTTGCTGAGTATGAAACAGATGTATCTTATAATAATGAAAATGTTCAGAATGTTGATATAATAACAGAAACGAATACAAAAGATGATGAGACAAATGAGGACAAAGCAACTTTTAAACTTATACCTAAACAATTTTTAATTCGACGCTCTAATGAGCATGATAAATCAAAAACGACTGAAGTGCCCTTACTTGATTCTGCGCAACAAGTTGCCGCTCTTTTAACAATTCAGCAAAAGCTTTTACAGTCGCGTATATTAAGCAGCGATAAAGAAGATACAGAATTTTCTACTGCAGCATCTACAACTATGGCAAATGCAAATAAAATTGTTGATGCTACTATAACAAGTACCGACGAATGTTCTTCTGCAGATCTTGCTATTACTGCCACTAATATCACATTGGGATCAAAAGAAGAAATATTACAGAACTTGCAACTTCAAACTACTCATTCTAAATTTAAATCATCCAACATGTATTCCGATCAAAATGATGAATACAAAAATCAGGATAAGAAAAAAGATGATAATGCTAAGACAACAAAGCTTACTATTGAAGATAATAATGACATGGATTTACTGCAAAGTACAAAATCTTCAAATAGAGAATTAAAGAGAAAGAGACCATTTAAGCAGGAAGATGATAAACGATACAACAATAATCGTGATAAGGACAAAAGAAATAAAAAAATGAATGAATTGATGAGAGACAGAATTGACAAGAGAGATTATAAAGGTTCTAGGAATACAGAATATAATGAAAACAGAAGAAAAATGAGTCCGATGAGGAACAAAAGAAAGCACATTGATAGTCCGTGTACTTCTTGGGAATGCGAAGGTAGTGGAAGTGGCAGTCATAGTCGTAGCTGGAGTCGAAGTCGAAGTAAAAGTCCAAGAAGACGAGATGAAAATGTTTCATATATTCGAGATAGAGACAGAAAATTAAATAGATCTAATAGAACAAGAAATGTGGACGATCGAAAAGATAGATTTGGACGAAGCCCAGAAAGATCATTTAATACCAGTTACAACAAACGTAAGTATTCATTCTGTATATTATATGTATTAAATTATACAAATACTTTAAAAAATATATATTTATAGCAAATAAAAACAATCGTGACGAATGGAATAAAAGAAGATATGATAGTATGGATAAGAATCGAGAGAAGGAAATGAAATCGTATGATCCAATTGAAATGTTAAGGGAAAGAAATATGGAACTTAATAAACAGGTTGAAAATAGGTATTGTCTTTTAATATCTATATGTATATATAATATATTCGATTATTTAGATTATTAAATTAGATTTAAATATATTAGATTAACTAAAATAGATCAATTCGATTGTAACGCACATTGAAATCTTTTAGAATACAAATCGAAGAGGAAGCAGATCAAGCATTTTGGCAATTTGGAATAGATAATGCTTTACGAGAGGGAGAATCTTTAGATTCATTTAGTAATCAACAGGATATGAACTTAGATTATAATAACAGACCTTATTATAGGGATGAAAGCTTGGAAAGGGAAATTATGGAAGGTCCTATTACTTCTCGACGAAGGTACTTCCTTTTTCTTTTCTTGACAGAATATTATAATAATAATAGTAATGAAATATTTCATGTAAGTTTATAAATGAAAAACATATTTATGCTTTTATGATATTAATTTAAGCCAACAACAAAGACAAAATATAAGACGAGATATGCAGTGGGGAAAAGTAGGTGATACTACTGATTTAGAAAAATATACACATTCTATGAGAAGAACAGAAAAACAAAAAAGATCAATGCTATCCCCCTGTTTAAGACACTCGCCATCAAGATTATCTCTAGATAGATTTAGATGCCTATCAAGATCGCGATCGAGAACGTGGTCTCGATCAAGATCGAGGACGAGATCAAGATCAAAATCACCATTGAGGCCGTCACGATCAAGGGCAAAATTGCAGTCAAGATCTAGATCAAGGTCTAGATCAACATCTAGAACCAGATCGAGAAAACGAAGTCCCGAATATGAATCAAGATTATCTGAAACACATCGTCTTTCTCGGTATATGGTTATTTTATTAGTTGTTATTTTATTAGTTGTTATTTTCTTTACGCGATAAGATTATTATTCATTTATTTGTATAATATTATACATTTTTATATAATCAGGTCACCTTCTTTATTAAGGGATCAAATCAATGGAAATTTAAGAGATAATAGGAAAAATTGTGAAGAAACCGGTAGACGCATAGAGACAATTGTACAGTCAACTTCCGGTGTGACGAGAGTAACAGCAGATTCTACTGTTATGGATACAGAAATGCAGATTTCTGTCGGTATAGATAATGTATCTTCAAACTTTCAATATCCTGGTGTGAACGAGTCTAGTAATGATTATTATTACACGGAGAATAACTTGACTTACCCTCCTTGCATAAACAATACTACTGTTACAAACTCTCCAAAGCGTTTGTCCCTTGATGACAGGTAATGATTATAATAACACGAACCTTTTATCTACCAATTTTAATTTTCTACGAGTTACATTTTTTAATAGTTGTCTATATGATTTACATTAATTGGTAATTATTTATTTAACTGCAGATTGGAATTAGAATTAGGAATTAAAAAGCAACATGAGCAAGAAACAAATATACTCCCTGATTATTCGAATAATTTTAATGCAAATACCGTTGTATATCCATCTCCTCCACCACAACCTCAACAACAATTGTACCGCCGTCAACCTACTACAGTATTACAGGTAAATATATATATATATTTATATATCTGATTAAACAATTGGTAGTAGATTAATGAAATAATTATTACAATAATTATAATTGTTTTTCTTGATATAGGTGGGCAATGTTTTACAAGTGGTACCTGCAGATTATAATGGAATATCTCCAACACGTACAGAAGTACCTGCAATTACAACTCCTCCAGTTGTACACGGATCCAGTCAAGTTGTACGCGTTGGTAATGTCCTTCAAGTAGTACCAACATCCTTAGACTGGAGCAGTGGTACACAGTCAACTGTAGATCAACCAGGAACAACTTCTTATTCTACTGAACCTGCACCTTCTCCCGTTTCAGTCCCAATTTCTGTTCCCGTACCTGCTCCTGTTCCTATGCCAGTACCCACTATTCCAGCTATTCCCACTATTCCCGGTATTTCCACCATTCCCACTATTTCCAGTATTCCTTCTGTGGTATCAACACCAACACAAAGTTCGACCTTATCCCCAGTGCCTTTAGCTCTACCGGTTTCTGTACCTGCACCTGTACCAATACCAATTTCTGGGGCAACATATCCAAGACCAGAAATTACAGTACCACCGAGTAAGTTTAATTTATTTGTTTTATTATTAAATAAATATAACAACAAATTATACTATATTAATTGCAGGAGTGACAGCACAACCAGTATATAATTATGAAGCAATACTTGAAGCTCGTCGAAAAGAAAGAGAAGAACGTAAGAGATTGCGTGAAATACGTAGAAAAGAAAAGGAACGCAAACGTATAGAAAAAATTAATCGAAGGGCACTTAGACTTCTTGAAAAGAAAACAATAGGTACACCACAATCGGATAATACAACATTAGATCATCGGAAAATACCTCCGTCTATAGATCGATCGGTTATAAAAGCTCTTCATGAAGCAGATGAGGAAGCTGCTTTAGATGACCAGTTAGAAAAAGAACCAGAGAATTCAATTCCATTAACATCTCCTGTAGTAGTAGAAGAAGAAGAAGAAGATGTTACAGGAGATGACGATGAAGATGACGAAGAAGAGGAGGAAGCAGAAGCAGAAGCAGAAGCAGAAGCGGAAGCAGAAGCAGAAGCAGAAGCAGAAGCAGAAGCAGAAGCAGAAGCAGAAGGAGAAGATGAAGATGATGATTATGAAGAACCTGAAGATGATGAAGAAGAAGAAGAAGTAAATGATCAAAAGTCAATATTCAAAATAGAAAATCGAAAGGAAGATAATAAAGAGACGGAAGTATCGATAAATGACGTTAATATAAATCAAGAAGAATCTAAACTCAAAGATTGGCCGCTATTACCTACAGCACCTTTGAAAGGAATACTTGTATCACCAGGCTTTAGGTATGCAAAGTTTTTTTTTATATAAAAATACTTATCTGTATTTATTATATATTAATGAAATATATATATATATATATATATATATTTTTGAATTATAGAAAAGATACATTTTCTAATGGGAACATAGATAATCTTTCTATATTAGATGAGGATAATGAAGATAGTATGGATAAAGAGGAAGTGGAAACAGAAAAATCAAGTGATGTTAACAAAAGCGATAATACCGTTGAGAATAAAATTAACGCGATAAAGCATAGAATGAAGTTAAAGTTAAAATCATCGCAGAAGAAAAGAAGAATAAAGAAATCTGTTCAATTTGCGGACGGTGTTAAACCTGGCGAAGGTACTAGTCCTAGCGGTGGAGAAGGAGATATGCCATCTCCGCCTCCCCCTTCAAGTATGATATCCCAGGACAATTCTTGCGACTTAAAGAGGTCCATTTCTAAAAGAATGAAGAAAGACAAAAGAGCAAGATATCCCAAAACAAAGAAAAAAGTTAAAGTATGTTAACAAAGTTAAGAGTATAACTTTTTATACATATTATAATGTATTAAATAATTTCTTGTTAAAATACGTATTATATATACATTAATATTTTAGGTAAAAATAATTAAATTAAAGAAACCACGCGTCACTCCTTTGTCTGCTATGATGATAGAAGATTCTGATGAATTGGATGATCTTCCACCACCGCCACCGCCACCAGGTTCTCCACCGCCTCCAAATTTATGGCCCAGTTATCTGTCAGCCTATAGTGGTACAATTAGAGCTACTGAAACACCATCAATCGTTCCAACGCCAACTCCAGTACAAGCTCCACCACCACCAACTCCATTACCACTTTTAGTTCCTCCACCACCATTAAATTACACGATACAACCTTGTACTAAGGCATAAGCATTCAATCACAATATGTCTACTTTTTTATTGAAACTTCGATTTTATCTTATTGTACAATTCTTTTATATAGTAATCATGAAATAGCCAATTTATACCAGTTCATCTTTGTGGGAAAATACAATCCTAGAATATTTGGTATGAAGAGAAGTAACGAAGCATACTCTCAAATACTATTTCCTGTGCTGGAGAGTGAGAAAATGATTTGAGATAATGCAATTTATTGCTTTTGTAAATAGCTGGTCGATTGCAATAACTAGGGTGATATAGTATTCTAAAGAAAAAAAAGAAAAAAAAAGAAACTTACGTTAATCCTTGTTCCAACATAAACTACATCCTGTTTTTTCATGATTAATTGCATTGGTATATTTTTGATAGCAAACGAAAAAAGAATGCATAAATAAATGTTTAAAATATTAGAAACATCGCTAATATATTAAGGATAAACATATGTGTATATTTTATTTTTGTAGTTTTGTCAGCACAGAGTGTTCGTTTTTGAAAAATTGTGAATAATTTTTAGTTAGCATTTGACAAAGTTTTTTCTTGCTTTGTAATTTTTATGCAAAGAAATTAATGAGACTTGTATATATATATATATATATATTACATGCGTACATATATGTGTACGGTTGATATTAGAAATAATTCTAACTAAAAACTAATCATTTAAATAAAGGAACAAGGTAAATTTTGACTCTGTTATTTAACCATAACGTTGTAAACATCCAATAATCATTGAAAGTATATAATAATTATGTTTCACCGAATTTTAATATGACACTTTTGAAAGTAAATGCGGATGATCATGTGATACTTGATCAATATATGCATTAATTTATATGAACAAAAATAATGTTGTTGTAATACAAAGCTAACAATAAGTAATTTATTTTTTATTAAGGAACTATCCGATCTTTTTTTCTTGCATATTTTCAAAGTTTAAACTTTCAAAAATATGTATATGATATTTACATAGCTGTATGCAAAGCAATAGGATGTTGTACTGTAATGTTTCTTTTAGTAGATAACAATTGTTATCTTCGAAGAAGTTTTTTTTTTTTGAAATCAGTAAAGAAGAAGTGATAATCCATACAGTAAAATTATTTCTTACTTTAGAGAGAAAATGAAAATTGCAGTAATTGGAGGTGGTGCAGTTGGTTTAACCTCTGCTTTACAAATGCAACGTACATTACATAATGCAGAAATAACAATTTATGCTTCCAATTTGGATAATATTGTTAGTAATGTCGCAGCAGGAATATTCCGTGTCGGATCATCATATTGCGGACCTAACGAAGAGATAACAAGGTAAATAATAGATGTAACTTGTTCTTTTCATTGTACATATATTTTGTTTTTTATTTTAATAAATGTAAGGACATTTTCACAACTATTTTTTGTAGGAAATGGATAGAGGATTCGTATTCATTTTACGATGATATAAGTAAATTACCCAATGCATCTCAAGCAGGAGTAACAAGTATTTCGGGCTATATGTTTGCCAATTCTTTAAATATCATAAAGGTTTTAATGAGATATTTATTATTTACAAATTATGGGTGGGTTGAAAAGTTTTGAGTCTAACATAAAAAATTTTTTTATTAAAACTCAAAACTTTCCAACTCACTCACGTACTCATTTGTAAATAACAAAACATAATTATGCGTTTTCTTTATAAAAGATTATAATTTTCTTTTTCATTAAAATTATTGACAAATAGAATCATTGGATGGAAAAATTGGTGCCGATATATAGAAATGTAACAGAAGAAGAATTTCAATTAGTTGGAGGTGATTGGAAATTTGGTTGCTTCTTTACAACATTGCTTACAGAATGTAAATTATATCTCCCATGGACTTTACAACAGTGAGTTATCTTCTTATATCATAAATCATATATGATAATCAATGATAAGTTCTTAATATTATTTTATAGATTAAAAGCCAACGGAGCTATTATAAAGAGACAGCAAATAGATTCATTCAAAGAATTAATTAAAGATTATGATATAATAATGAATTGTACCGGACTTGGGGCTAGAAATTTATGCACTGATAGACGTATGGTTCCAATACGTGGACAAGTAATTAAAGTATGTTTTTTGTATATAAATATAATTTTTATTATATTTCTTATTAATATAGAAATTAATTTTGCATATATTTTTTAATGAGTAGGTCGCTGCTCCTTGGTTAAAAACTTTTTTTTATGGTGATTTAGATACTTATATAATTCCTGGATTTAATGGAGTAGTTACTTTAGGTGGAACAAGAAATTTCGATTCTGAAAATCTAAAATTATGTCCATATGAATCTGCTGCGATTCGTACTCGGTGCGAGACACTTGTACCATCTCTCAAAATGGTTGAAAATATAAGAGAAGAAGTAGGTCTAAGACCATATAGAGATGGTGGTGTTAGAGTAGAAGCAGAATTCATTTCTGATGGATATGATAAAACTACGGTTAGTAGCGATATCATATTTCTTGATTAGAAATATAAATTATCAAACATTTTTTGTTTGCTATAGGTAATACATAATTATGGACATGGCGGTTACGGCGTTTGTACAGCTCCTGGTACAGCTCAATATGCTGTACAATTAGCTATAAATGCTCACAAATCGTCTATTGCAAAACTATAATTAATTATTAATATTATTTTAAAGGTATTATTGGCTCTATCTGATAGAATATACATTGATAAATATATTTTATTAATTATCGAATTTATACAAGAAAATTGTTAATTATATTAATACTGTATGATATCACACCAGCTCGTTTGTTTTTATATAAGTTGTTTCCGGTTAAGTAAAAAATTTTATGTAGATTCTGTATACATATAGATTTAATATTATGACGTATCTTTCTGTCATTAGTCTTATCTTATTGATAACATCTAATTAGTCCAAAAAAAAAAATACAAACTATTAAGTTTAATCGTTTCGTATTTTACTTTTTACCAGGTTTTACATTTTTTCGAGGTGGTGCACCCCATCTTAATGCGCTACTATCTACAGTAAGTCTGGGTCTTTTGTACTGACTACTTTTTATGTGTTCTTCGACCAATTTAGGGGTCACACAAATTACGTGTTGGCCTTTCCAATATTTTACCATATTCATACTTTGCAATGTCGATATGATATCCGTTTGTGAAATACTAGTCATTTGGCTGAAAAAATAATGCTCAATTAAATATTTAAATTTATAGTGGATAATCACACACTGTATTTTTGTATATAATGTGCAATTATTGGCAGTTTACCTTAAATCTTTAATGCTAAGTGTACCACGGAAATCTCTAAGGATTTCTAAGAGTATCCAACTCCAATAACTACGATAAGATAATTTTCCTAGGTCACTTAATGGCTTTTCTGGACTTCCAACGGTTTGTTCAATTCGACTAAGTTCATAACTAAAAGCAATAAGTAATTTTCCATATCCTTGTCTTTGAAACGGAGGTAAAGTTAATATACAAGCTACATTATTGCCATCGGGAGATTCTTTTTCCTACGAATAAAAAAGACTTTTATATTTGAAGCAATATTACTTACTTGATTATTTAATGTTTAATAGAAAACATTTATTACCTTAGAGAAGTATCCAACTAAATGTGCTCCGTGTTTATCCACTTCACATAAAATATAGAAAAGAAAAGGTTCAACATCAAAATAAAGCGTTTTGTGATCCAAGAATAATTTTGCTAATAAGCAAAGATTCTGGCAATAAATTTTATGCTCTCTACCATCCACTTCCCAAATACTTAGCGTTCCTTTACGATATATTTCTTTTCCAACAGGCTGTCTATGAGTACATTCGCTCTGAAAATGAAATAATTCACGTTTACAATATAATGAATAATACATAAACAATTAAAATAAAAAATTGTTCTTGCCATGTGATATCTATATGTTTTTTCAAGACGCATATATTTCAAACAGTATTCGCAAATCCAAAGTTTCGGTTGTTTACCATATTCTTCTGGATATGGACTGAAGTACCAAGTGTCAATTTCATATTTACCTACAATGAAACTTTTAAAAGTCATGAGACTTATTTAATGATAAATATGCACTGTATTAAAAATATTTTAAATGCATAAATCAACACACTTACCAATTTGAATTTTGTCTATATATTTAACTTTTGTTATAGCTTCATGTTCTTTCTCCAAAGCAGCAGTCGTTGGATCCATTTCTGCATAAGTCTAAAAAAAGTATAACGATAGAAGTTATAATTTAAAGGTAAATTTTATTCGTAGTTTAAATAATAATTTACCTTTTGTATGTGGTTAATTTCATCATGTCTTCTTTTTTGATTCCTAGTTATCTTACGATCAGAAGAATCTGCTAATAAATCACTGGTAGAATTTCTATCACCGGTTTTCCAACTTCTATCACTCATATCAAATCTACTGGACATAATTCTATCACGAGGTACCCATTCATCCAATCTTCTGTTATGTCCTTCATAATGAACATAGTATTCATAATGACTTTCATTTTCATTGTAACGTGTTTGAATAATTTCAGCAGGATCTAAATTTAATAATTCATTAATAATTAGTATTCTACTTTTAATTGTATAAAAACATAGACTTGATATTTTGAAGTAAAAGAAAAGGAAAAGAAAAAGGAAAATTGACAGATCTATAACTTTAAATTATCAATTTGTAAAATCTTCATTCATATAATATTCATTATACATAACAATATTAAATTGTTATTGGTAATTTTTCATGAAAATACTTTATAAAGAATCGTGTAAAAGCCGGCACAAAGTAAGAAAACAAAAAACAAAACAAAAGGAACTAAAGAATAATAAATGAAAAAAATTAAAACAAATAGAATAAATGATCATATATGGTATAGTTTATTTACGCCACGAATCATCGGATCTTCGAACAAGATAATGTTCGCCAATATCCAGAGGTAATTCTTCAAGACTGTCCGCATCATCACCGGATCCCTTCCCGCCATTTGTCAGCGTACCCTCCCGTTTCTCGTGTTTCACCATTGCATCTTTTAATCCACCACTTGTATTTTCTTTACCCTTTTGCTCTTGTGGTTCAGCCATTTTTTTATAGTATATTACTACACGATAAGACGATATTCGTCATCGAGAATTGTCTGTAAATAGATGTTCATTGCATTCACTGACGCCATAACCGTTATATTCGCATTTACGCCATGCTTTTTTTCACGTGGTGCCCTCTGAAGTTATTTATATGTACGGCATTGATGGCCAACTTCAAATTATTGTTTCAGAGGTCACTGCAGTCAATTGTGTGAAGTTGAATGTGTATTCCATTATATCAAAACTTGTGCCGCGAATACTCACGTGTAATTTAGTTTACCGCGTTTTATGGGCATGTTTGGTTTTTTAATACAAAATTAATAAAATGGCAAAACTCAGTTCCTACTACACGTTATGTCCGCTAATCGACCAACAAAATCTCTTAGGAGTCCAAAAAGATTCAGATCCAGGATGTGCCATTGTTACTCTTGGAAGAAATATTGTTATAAGATATAAGGTTAGTTTTTATATTTTAATTAACTCAAAACTATAATATAATCTTCTTTAATATTTTGTACACTTAATTGATTTATTTTTATTGGTCATATATTTTTTTAAAGGGATCTTTTGTTCAATTTTTATATACTTTGATGTTAATAGATATTAAATATTTATTCATAGAAATAATGTTATGTGTATATACAAATGTATGGATATTCTATATTTTTAGTTGCAAGATTTGAAACAAATAAACAGTTGGTCTAGCAAACAAAGACTTACAACTTCAGTAATTTATGATAAAATAGCCCAACGATATGCAGCAGTATTTAATGAAAGAAAAATTAAGGTATGGTCAGTTGAAGAATCTGACTTGAATAACGTAAAGGGATGTAAATTTCAATTTCCCTTTCATACTATATTAGTTCATGATGATTTACCACCTGTAGTAGTACAACAAAATGGAGCTACAGCATCTTTAGAATGGGCATTACAAAATAGAAAATCTTGGTATGATGAAGGAATATTAAAGTCTGAAGAAAAATTATTAGATTGCCAATTGATATATTTGAATGGCAAAGCAAGTTTATGTGGATTAACAAAAATAGATCAAACATACAATTACGTTATTGTCGAACTTAATAATGATAATTATGTACAGTTAGATCATGTTAAAAGAATTGAATTAAAACGTACATCAGAAGGACTAGTTTCTCATGTAGTAATGCAAAGTAAATCTAATGCATATCTTTTAACTTTATGTAAGTGAATACTTTAATAATTTAATTAATGTTTATGTTTAATTTATGTTTAATTATAAAAGTATTAATAATAAATCACTGTCTACTCAATTTTAGGGACTCATGGCAGATTGTACAGTCATTCGCTAATTGATACCTCTGATTCAGAGCCAAGTAAATTAATCAGTGTTATTACAAATATTGATACTACGCATCCTGTCATAATGGTAGCATTAAACGAAACAATGATAGCTGCTTATGGAGCAGACGTATCAGAAGAAGGTGCTGTTTTAATGATATACAATGTGCAATTTAAATTAGTCCAAGCTACTCAAAAGTTAAAGCTTTATACAAAGGAAGCTAAAATGTGGAGAGTAGAGGACAAATTATTACTTGCAGCAAATAGACATTTAGCTGTTGCTCCATATCGTCTTGCACCACAGAGGATAGCAGCAATGCTGGGCTCATCTGTACGCTTTAAAAATAATCATGAAAATGAAGAAGATGAAGTAGTTATAGTGCAAGATTCAGTAGTAGCTCATTGGGAAAATACAAAACCAATGGAATCAATATTTAGGGAAGATGATATGCCGAAAAATATATCAAAACAAATATTATCTTACATAGTTGAAGGATTAAGCGATGCAAGAATACAAGAAGTGTTAATACCGCAATTAATTGAGTCTAAAGATGTTATTGCAATAAATTGGTGTTTAAATAATTTCAAGGATTTATCTGAAAAATTATTAACTGATTTATTAATGTTTTCATTGAGAACTTCCAATGACACATTTATACCATTACAAAATGGTATGAGTAATGGCATATCTGACCAGAAAATACTTAGTACCAGAAATCGATTTCTAGATAAAATCTTTTGTATTAGTTATTCTGATGTTTTTTTATTATCATACTTAAAGACAGGTTTAAATTTTGACGAAGTACTCAGATTATTAAATTATTTAATCGAAAAATTAGATCAAGAAACTGTAGATGATGAGTTTGATGCATTTGAACCAAATAACAAGCAGTTATACAATTGGTCTGTTCTTCTTCTTGATTCTCATTATCAACAATATATTTTATCTAAAGATTCTCAAGTTTTAAGTCTTCTTAATAAGTTGAATTCAATATTGGAGAAACATGTAAGTATTTTTATAGTGATTACTTTAAGTATTTGTATTAAATATATTTTTTTGTTTCTACAGATAAATTAAATTTATTAATATACTTCTTTTAGTTTCAATTATTGAAGAATTTGGAAAATTTGAGGCCTATGTTGCAAAGAATTATAAATGGAAAATCGTTGAAGCCTTCCGTCAAAAATTACAATAAATTTTATTCTATAGAAGAAATAAAATTTTATTAAAAGAATATAAAAGAATTAAATTTCATATAAAAATCATGTAGAATATCAAAACAATATATATTCTGTAAATAAACAATTTTATGTAATTCATATTTAACATAGATAAAATATATTTTTCTTAATTTTTTATTTTTAAAGGAATTACATTTTCAAAAAAAAAAAAACTTGCTATTCACCTTTCTTGAGATTAATTCTGTATATATGGTAGGTAAATGTACATAAATAATTATTATACCATTGAAATTTTCTATGTAACTTATATATTAAAATATATTTAAAAAATAATAATAAAACTCAAACAGAATAGCAGTTTTTATTTTTATTTGGTATGTACAGAAACATTACACGTTATAACTGCAATGGATCATGTATATACTGATTTTTGTAAGCACTGATAATATCGTTCCATCGCTTAATTATAAATTGATGTTTATTAACAATTGACACTAATTTTGTAGGAATGTTAGACTTAGCATCTAACTCAACTCATCTAAATTTGGAACACTGCAAATATCACCGATCGCAGCTAGAGTTGTTTTACCTGAGCCTAACTTTCCAGCAATCTAAAAAAAAAAAAAAAAATATATATATTATAAATTATATTTAGTATTATATAAAATTCATTTAAACAAATTTTAATCTATGTAATATACATACACTTTTAACATCGTTTGCAGTGATTTTATCTACGTTTGCGACTATTTCTTTTGGAGAATAAACAGTGCCTTTATGTAAGGCTTGCTGTTGAAGAATTTCTAATAATCCGGGTTCATTTTCAGTAGAATATAATATGTCAGCCTTCAATATATTTTTACCACGAGAAATATCAGCATCTGATAATTGGGGAGACTTTAACCATTTATAGGCACATGTTGTTAACTGAAATATATAATAAATTTGTTTTAAGTTTGTATATAAATGTATGTTATAATAATTATGAGGATAATACTAACCGATCCAGCAATACTAGGTTCACTGGAGAAAATAAAACCAAATAGACCAGAATCGGAGTAAACAGCATTTAAGGCAGATATTGCAAATGTTTGTTTACCAGCTGCACTAGACGCACTTTTGTAAATTGGACTCATGCTGGATCCCCATTTCACTTGTGGTCCAGTACCAATAGCTCTTTGTAGTACAGCTAATGCTAAAGCATCTTTTTCTTTGTTTAAACCTGTAGATTCTACAGCTACTGCTACAGTGGCTGTTGACGAATTACGTTCTTTACGAAGTTCTCCTCCATGATATTTTGTAGGTATATCCTGAGTATTATCTGATTTTACATTTAAATTTGAAGCTAATGAACATATTTCCGAAAATGGGGCACCTGTTGCAACAACAGAACATCTTGATCCCGTAAACCATGTATTAACAAAATGTTGTAACTAGAAAATAAGAAAGATTATTAATATTAAATAATTATGCTTATATTAAAAATATTACATTTAAATATTACTTACAGTTTCTGAATTAATTCGTCCTACTTGTCGCTTTGGAGAAAACAAAGAATTGCCAAGACCTGTACGATAAGCAGCTCTATGAAGAAGTTCAAGTACACGAGTAGTTTCAGGTATTGTTGATAACTCGTAACGTAATCTAGGTAATTGTTCTGGTATTTCCCATGGTTTAAATACTTGTTGTGTAGCAACATCTTCTAAAAATCTTAAAGCTTCATTCCTAGTAAAATATACAAATATTCAAACTTTTCCTTTCTCCATAAATTTAACGAAATATATTAAGAAAATAAAAATACAAATTTAGCTTACAAATTATTTCGTGTAACTTGCAACGTATAGGCAATACTTTCACGATCACTGGTAGCAATTATATTTCCTCCAAGTTGCTGTATATTTCTGGTTATAGCAAAATAACTGGAACGACATGTTGTCAAACCAGCTAAAATACGCAAATGATGACTAATACCTTGATTGTGATAAGTTTCATTACGTGGGCCAGCCCTTAACATAAAAATTACTTATGATTAGTTCATTAGGCTATCCTTCATCAATATCTTAATTAAAATATTTAAATTAACCCCCCTTGCACTATACCAACAACATATAAGACTCAAGATACACTTTACACCCCAAACATGATTACTAATTAAAATGATATTTTGTATTCATTTTTTAAATTTACCTGAAAACAATAGAAATTTGTGATATGGGACTATTATTCTCAAGAGCTACTGCAAAAACTTTATTATTTAATGTTTTAGATTCAAGATTGGTTGAGGAGCAAGCCTGGGCGGCAGTGGCAGTTGCATAATGTCTCACCTAAAATATAAATATTTCATATTAATTTCTTAATTACAGGTAAGCAAGAAAATATAATTAATATAATTTGATTGATAAATTTCAAGATTCAACAATATCAAATGAAATATTGTCAATGAAAAAAGTAATGATATTATTTATTACAATATTTATTAATCTCATTTATAATAAATAAAAGATGTAATTACAGTCACAATAATTACAAAATTACAATTAGTATAGATAAATATTAGAGTATGAGACAAATAGACATTTAAAAGCTTGCTGCTGACATGTAGATTCGTAATCATTTATATAACATATACTAATCAGAAATATCTCAGAAGCATGATGGTATTTTACATTTGATAATTAAACTTATATTACCAATATTTTTCTTTTATAAATAATTATAAATAAAAATACAAAAGAGTTCATAATTACCGTCGAATTACGGAGAATAGGTGAGCGTACGGCAGAACAAGCCATTTTCGTATTCTTTAACGTCTTCACGAAAGTGTGAAAAGACGACTGTGTATATGTGTGTGTACGCAGCGCTGGAGCAAATATCGACAGCCATTTGAGGCGCCAAATTTAAAAACCTTTACAGATTATTACAGGTAAATTTAGACACGTATAAAATAATATTTAAATATAATAAATAATAAGATAAGGGTAATATAAATGAATAAAGAATCCAAATAGATTATTTTGGGTTGTTTTATGACTGTTATATTCTATTATTATTACAATATTAATAAACCCGATACAAATATATTCTGTGCCACATTTGTACTCGTGAATTTTAATTCTTTTGAATTTTGCATAATTTTTACGATATTTTTCATCTTAAGCTTTTTTTTTAACATTATGTATAATATATAAAATACATTTTTAACTGAACTGAGTACAATTAATATGTAACTTAAATTAATTCAAATCATTGTCCTAAAATGACAGATATCTATTTACTATATTTTATATTATTTTTATAATCTCATTATTGTAAAAATAATATAAACATATGACCCAATTTAACAGTAAATTAAAATATAATCATTGTGACAATCAGATATGTGCACCAATAATTAATATTTTTTTTTCAAAAAATATAAATCAAAGATTTTACAGAAATTGTATGTTAAATTTAAAAAAAATCATTTGCATTTTTCTACAGGCAATAATTATAAAAATAAAAAGAAAAATATATAAATTATATATATATATATAAATGTAAAACATTTTTACATATTTTCATACACAATGTATACGCATATAAAATAAAATAATCACAAAATTTGAGAAAATATCATTAAATTTTAATATTATTAAAACAGTATTTTTTTGTACACCTATAGAGTGAAGAAATGATATTTATATTAATTAAAGTTGTATACATAAAAATGAGCGCCTCGTAATTTGGCACAAAAGTTACAATAGATCTAGATCTTTGGTTTCAATAAATGGCTAGTGAGCGCAATCATAAAAAGTTGGAAGCTACACGCAAATAATAAATATGGATTTTGCAAATGAGCACATAATGAATAATACATGCGCGTTATTGAACATAATGTACAAATAAATGTTTATTATATACAAAATTATTATTATGTATATTTAAATGCATATGTTCAATCAAAATCTCATAATTATTTCATAGTACAATTAATAACATGAATTAAAAAAAATATATAAACTTATACTGTTCTATATTATTCCTGTATTTAAAGTTTGTTTTCTTTGAGCATTTCTTAGAATAAGCTTGACACGATACTTGAAAAGATAATATTAAGAATAAAGAAATATGTTTAAGATTACATATTTTTCAAAATTCTATTTGTATATGCTATGCTTTGCACTCATCTGCAATAGCAAAAACCATTCATTACATAGCTAATGTGTTTTATTACACGTACATAATGACTAGAATAAAAAAGAACATTATAATTTGTTATCACCATACAGATGTATACTTAGTACTACCATTAGGCATCCTGATTGAATTATTTCATAAATTTTAAAATCCTGGGTAATACTATTTGCTACAATCTTCTTTTGTACCTTTAAAGTAATTAAATCATTTGTCTGCAACTTTATTACATTATATACCTTGTATATAGTAATGTTATAAATAATTCATTAAATATACGTTGTGTGTTATTTTCGAAAAATTGCATACCAATGAGATAATAACTTTAAATACATATTATTTATGAACTACAACTTTCTGCTTTTAATAATAAGCATAATATCATACGTTAAAATTGTTTTTTTTTCTTTTTTTTATATACCACATATTCTTAATTTGAAAAATATACATGACGGCAATGTCAAATCCTACCCAGGATGTTACTAATATGAAATAGTGACTAATCTCATCTTATATGGAGTATTTTTTGTAGGGGAGTATATATCTGAAATAGAAGAATATAAGCTAGAAGCTAAGTAACAACTTTTTATAACATTAATTATCACGGACGTGGTACTGGATCATGATATCTGAAATTGATCTATTCCAATGATCCATATTAACAGGGGATAACCATTATATATGGCATGTTTTTTTTTTTGTATAAAAATGGAAAAAAGAATGTAATAAATAATAGATCTAATAGCTACATAACCGAAGAGAACTTAATCATTTTTAACGTTCATACAGCTTAAATTTCTAGAACAGAGCTATTCATAAAGTTTCATTATCCAATACCTTAAAAAAATAATATTATTTAATTTAAAGGATGCATACATACATACACGTATCACACTTATATCACACACATACTGTTGCATCTGCTGAACTAGATCTTTCTTTCATACAGATACTTTGGAAATGATATAATGTATCGTCTTAATGCAAATATATTTCTTTTTTTTGTGTGCATAATTCAGATCCTAATGTCATACCGATAATACAACATATATTATTAATATGTCATATTTATACTTTTGATAAAAGCTTCTCGTCCTTAGTTTGAACATAAGATCTTTTTCTAATAGAAACTGAAATATATAAATTAACTGATAAAACAAAAATGTTCTCCCTCCCTTATCTAGAGAAACAAGTTATTATGATACGAAATAATCTGTTTCTATCTTATAAATACATATATTATAAAGTGGCAGTTTTCTTAACCGACCTGACAATACGAGTATCATTTATTAAAATAAATTTTCAAGAATACGATAAAGGTTTTTTAAATCGTAAAATGCCAGCTTAAATAATCATATTGACAAATGACATAGAGTCGATAACAAAGACTATAAATAAAACAATAGTTTTTCTAAAACCTTTCATTTATATACATCATGTATGGTTGTATAAGATTAAAATAAAATAGTGTAACGATGTTTTTCATCATTATATCGTATACAAACTGCAGAATTGAGCTCTGCATATGAATTTGCTTCATAATTAAAATATAATTTTAAAATTAGGGTTTGCGTGATTTATGTTAAGAATTATTAATAATAACCAGAATAATGATGGTATGCTGGCCTGGGAGGATGATATGGAGCTGGGCTTACAGGATAACTTGGATTGTATCCTGTTAAGGGAGGCGGAGGTGGAGATAAAATTCTTCCTTCAACGGTGTCAGGTACTATATGCGGGTTAGAAGAACTAGCTGGTTGCGGGCTAGTAATAACACGAGTTCCAGAACCATGTAAATGATGTGATCTTGAAAGACTTAGATCAACACTATGTCTTCCACCAGGTGTAAGATCTAAACTAACAACCCGCAAAACATCACTATGAGAATAGGGTGGAGGAGGTGGTGGTGGCGGAGACATGGAATAGCCACCTGTCCTACTGAGATCGACACTTTGCCGTTCAGTTATTTCATATAAATGATGATGATGATACCTTGCATTTTGTACTTGAGAACCAAAACTATGATGAAATCCTCTAGCTGACATATCTAAACCTTGAAGCTCTCCGCTATTCAATACAAGAGGTTCAAAGTTAGATCTCTCTCGACCAAAATCTGACTCAAGAGGATCGTACTTATATGACGTTGACAAATCTAATTGTAACGCTTTCTCTTTGACAGAAAGACTAAGATTTTGAGCTACTGAGTCACCTTCGTCGCTCGATAAATTATCAGTGGGCATTTGATGGTGATGGTGTATATCTTGATATCGCGAATTTGGTGTAGCTGAAGGAGATACCAAGTCCTCTTGCTGTATGTGAATATAACTATTTGGAGAAGAAACACGTGGTAGATCTTCGTGATGTAGATACTGTTCAATATTATGTGTTCTTGATGCACTCATATAATCCACTGGCCGATGAAGATGATAATCTACGTGCAAGTGACTAGGCGGAGTATGTCGATTATCTGGTGTAGGTGCTGGTGATATTAATTCATCCTGCTGTTGCATGTACGAGTCTAAATGATTTGGAGATCTTTGCGGTAATGGTGACTGTAATTGTGTAGAAATAGAATATAAATTTGCATCGCGATCATTGTCTTCCAATATTGGACTAGAAACTGCTCCTATATCTCTCTCAGCAGCATCTAAAGCTGCTTCAACGAGTAAGCTAGCATTTGCACTTTCTGTTCTTCTGTATACACTAAGGCCTAGCTTACTACTATCTATTAAAGATTGTGTTGTAGCAGTTGTAGACACTGTTTTCTCTTCCTCTTCTTTTCTGCTATCTTCAAATTCATATACATCTTGTGGGGCAGGTTGTAAGTGAGAAGTTGGTAAGTCCGACGTTGTTGTAGGATTAAATTCACCTAACCATTTTTTGCTTCCTTTACTTTGTATTCTAGATGCGGCATACAAATCTACATCTGTGCGTACATTCTCTATGTTTGTATCAATACCACTTGACACAGGCATTGTAATACGCGTAGAAGCATTCGATACTTTAGTATCATGCTCCACTGTATATTTGGGTGTAGTATTCGTACCAGTTGGAAACTCCATTATAGCAGGATGTGTAGAATTTGTAGTTGTTTCAACTCTCAAACTACTTTCTGAACTACATTCATCCAAAGATAGTAAACTGTTGCTGTTATCCTGCAATAAGAACAAAATATTTATATTTCCGAATATTTGATCTATTTTATCTACTATATTATTATAAATATAGTAAATACATACTTGTGAATTTCTTCTACTCAAACGAGGAGTTTTGCCACGTCCAACATCTTCCACAAGACCACCACTGTACGCATCAAAAGTATATGCAACGGATCTTTCAATTTTAGGCATCATTTCCTCTGTGAGACCATGTACCTTTTTATAATGAAATTGCAAACATTGCTTTGTAGTAAAAGCAGCTTTACAACCATTTTCTTTACATCTGTGAAAGATGCAACTTTCTTAAAAAATATTACATAAATATATATACAAAAAATATTTATACAATACAAAGTTAATACTATTTAATAATAAAACAAATTAAAACATAATATTCTTACTTGAAAGGTTTAACACCACTGTGAGTCAACATATGTATTTTTAAGTTACTTTTATTCTGGAACATTTTTCCACATCGATCACATGTTGCTGCTCCTACTACATCTTTATGATGAACCTCCTTCATATGTCGCTGAAGAGCTGCACGAGAGCCCAAAAGCTTTAAGCAAAGTTTACATTGGAATTCCCTGAGTACTTCCGACATATCTATTGAAATGAAATAAATAATAATTAAAGAAGAAAAATTAATATATAAATGATCTCTAACTATACATTAATTGTTTATTAATTGTACTCTTACCACTATGCATTCTTTTAATGTGTACTTTGAGTTTTTGAGGTTGACAAAATTTACGCCCACAAAAATCACACAAAGGCCTAGAACGTTGCGGATTCTGTGCACATCCATATGTTCTATGCATTTCAAGATAATTCAGTCTTAAAAAAAATTTTTTACAATACTGACATTGGTATGCACCACGACCTGCATGTAACTCTGCTGCATGTTTCATAATATTATCCTTTCCTAGAACTGCAGCTCCACATACCTAATAGAAAATCTTCTGTTATATGTGCAAAGTATAATAAATATGTAAAATAAAAAATTAGTTTACATCTTACCTTACAATGATATTTTCTAATAGTCAAACTATAATTGGTATCATGAAAAATGCAGCAATGCAGCCGATAATATATAGGATGGGCAAAATTTAAATTACATCCACCACAATCTAAGAGTAATCGAATTAATAATTAATTGCAAAATTTTAATTACTACCATTAATAGAAAATAATATTAACATACTTGTTTTATCAATTTTATTTTTCCTAGTCCATGCTGAAGACAATGAATCTGCCCAATAAGTTAATTCCATTCCTGACATGATATTTTGTGTAGTGATAAGATGTAATTCGCCTTGCTTTGTAATTACTGTAACGCTTCTTCCTTCCTTGGTTTCAGCTGGTCTCATATAACGAATCCAATTACTTTTTAATGGATTAGTGGTACTGATATATGAAGTTTTACCATTATTATCTATCTAAAAAGAAAGTAAGTAATTTTTTAATACAAGCGCTTTTCTATTTATATTTATTTAATATAATCAAAATTCATCACATATTAAACTTACCTCCCAAATATGTCTCATAGGAAAATCATCCGGTATGTCCATTTCTTTTACAAATTTACCAACCAATGGACCTAATTTGGCATACATGGGAACTGGGTTCTTGGCGTAAATTCCAAGACCGTGCTCTGTTGTTGTAATTTTCAATTCAAAACATTCAGGTAAAGAATCTCTAGCATACAAAGGTCTGTCTGAATCTATAAGTAATTGCTTTTCTTCCCTCTGTATTTTTGATTTAGATTTGCAATGATCTACGGACACAGAATCTTCATCTGATTCAAAACCATCATCTGGTAATCTCCCATAGCCTTCTGACATTGGATCATCAGACTTTAAAGCCTTAATTACTTCAAGATTTTCTTTGTATTTATTTATCCAATCTTCATATGTTATAGAATCTGTAATAGTATATTGAGGTGTATTAAGTGGGCATGCATCTTGTAAATGCCGACTGTTACAATCTTGGCAGAGTTTTATTGTAATTGCTAATCTGTGAGGCTCCGACATATTACCATCCAAATTTATATCACTTTGAGTTTTATCTATTACCGAAATAACTGATTCATTTTCTACTATATTCAAATTTGGAGTCTCTTCTTGAGTAATGATTCCATCCTGTGGTGCTTTACGCACGTCATGATGCTTTTTATTTTTGTGCTCACTAGTATGCTTGTGCTTTTTTCGTCTATGTTTGTGCATTGCATCGTCCAAAAAATCATCACACGTATCTCTGACAATAGTTTCTTCCCCGTCCGTTTCATGTTTTGGTCTTTTTCGTTTCTTTTTTAATTTACGTTCTTCCAAAGTTTTGCCATTTTCCGTTTCATCTAGCACGTTAGAAATTGAACTACTATTTTCCTGAGATTCTGTGCTTTGTTCCTTATGCGATTTATTTTCCATATCATGAATTTTCCTATTTTCTGCATTTTCCGTATTTTGAGAACTTAATATATCTTTTACAACTTTGACAACAGATTCATTCATTACATTTCTTTCAGGGGATGGTACAGCTGGAGTAGATTGCAATTGCACATTTTGTTTAGATGTATTTTCTTCAATCTGTGCTACTCCGTTAAGTATATCGATACCTTTACTATTGCAATTTAACTCATCCTTTTCACTATTTACATCCTTTATAAATCCTATGCTATCTATATGATGCTCAGTCTTTGTCATAATAGATTCGATATTTTTTGGAGCGACATGAAAACATTCTACATCTAATTTAGATTTATTATCTGCTTCTGAATTTACTTCTGTGTTACAAATAACTGAATTTGTATTTTTAATGGGACTTTTTTCTTCTTCTAATCTATAATCCTTATTCACATCTACATTCTGCGCACTTTTTAAGTGTTTTCTTTTTTTGCGTTTGTCTTTATGATGTTTAGCCTTATTTTTATGATGTTTAGATCTTGAACTGCGACGTACATGGAGCTTGATAACATCATCGTGTACTTCCGTTTGTAAAGACTGTATTGTATCGGTAGATGAAACATCAGGTTCTGGACATACAGAAGTACTCTGCTTCCTTAGGCTTCGACGAAGAGGTTCTTCTGCATCTTCTATTGAATTTTCAGTCTTGATAATTTCTGAGTTCCTTTCTTCTTTGCCATCTGTTTTCCATTCTTCAAGACCATTGCATTTATTATCTTGTCTAAAATATAATACAACTATTAAGTATCTTCATACTTAATAATTAATTAACTGACATTAATTACATAAAATTAATCAAAATTGTTATACAATTAATTATACAGATGTTTTTCACAAAGTTATAAAAATAAAACTGATTCGCGTCCGTCTTCTTTACTTTTTTTTTGCAAATAAAATTGTTTAATTATAATAACAATCAAAATCCTAAAAATATATAATCTTTTGTTTGTTTTGATAAAAATCATTGTAAAAAAGCATTGATCTAAATATAACTAGATCGAACGATTGACATAATTTCGAAAAATATTGAAAACAAGACCATTATCCCGCGCTTTTGATCAGATATCGATCATCCTCCCTTGCCCCTCCGGCGCGTTACGGCAAGATGGCGATTGAGTATAACAGACGGTTGACAGTAGAGGGGAAACCCCGACAGAGTGACAGCTACCCCCATGCGCATAGAGAAAGAGAACTCTTTGATGCAAGTCGAAATGTTAAATGCACACCAAGAACTACGTCATAGCCTGTTAAACCGTTGAACCTACCTGACGATAGATTCTGCAAGATCGAGAAGATAAACTGCAAGGTCTTCGTCTGTCGATAATCCAAGCCTTTTTTTAAGAGATAACCAACGCTTTCCATTTGTAACGCCAATGTGAACACTTCGAAAGTGCTTCACTTTGATATCCGTGTTCGTGCCGGAATCGCAACTGTGATGATGGGAGCTTCTCGTTATCCCAGATTCCTTCACATGCTTCGTGCTTTTCTTCGGCATAACTACATCCTCGTCTCCGCCGACATTAAAGTGGCGAAATCGAAGTTAGCCAAGAGGACGCGCGCACACCGATATTATCCTATCCTCTTTATGCTCAACCGCCTGATCGCCGCCCACCCTCGCCGACACCCCAGTCTACCCCCTTCACGACCATATTCCTGTTTTATCGATCCAGTTTTATTCGTAAGAACTCGTCTCGATTCGGCCGAGTTTCAATGACTTTGACTCGACAACGTTCGGTAACGCCCCCGTTCATCTACCATGAAAACTAAGTTAACCTTCCTTTCTTTTCTTTTTTTGTTAATCTCCTATCCCTATCTTCTTTACTTTTTCTTAAGGCTAGTTTCTATGATTAATTCAAGCAAATTTATATTTGAGCTAATAGATTATTAAAGTGTATGTACAACTATGTTGAACTAAACAGAGATTACGTGGTTTTTTTAAGGTGCCTGCCTGCTTGGTAGTCTGGTGTGGTTCCTGGTACCTCTGGTTTAGAGGGTCGTTATCGTTAACCTTTTTATATTTCAATAATTATTAAACGTTAACAATGTCGCGAAGAGCGATCAAAGCAATTAATTGGTCAGCAATAGCTGAAAGAGTTCCAGAAGAACAGAAAGGACTTTTTGTCGCATTTAAAGCGAAGTCGGATCAATATTTACGTCGGTTAGTTCATCAAATAATCTGTCATTACATAATATAATATTTTGTAATATTTTAGTGCATGCAACAAAAGTAATTGATGATAAGTGAATAGATATAGTTTTATTTAATACAATTATTGTATATATGTATTAAATTCTTTTATAGTACAATAATACAACTGTCAAATAATTCATTTATATCATGCTTTCTTAGATTAAATTTTCTTTTTTTTCAGGATGATGGCAAATCCAGAAACTTCACCAAAGCTTAATTGGGAATATTACAGAAAGAATGTAACAACGCCTGGTCTCGTTGAAAAATTCCAGAAAGAGTACGAAGCATTACAAGTACCGTTCCCAGCTGACAAATATACTTCTCTTATCGATGGAGAAGAAAAAAAAATTGTAAAACACTTTTCTTTCTTCTTTATTTAGTTTTACAAAAAGTAGTTTAAAAAATATCGATTTGAATACATTCTAAATGTTTCTTATATATATTTTCAGCTTCAAGAGATTGAAGAATTTCGCCAAAAATGTGAACAAGACATTGAGAAATTTAGCGAAACTGTTGCTAAATTAAAAGCCATAATGCCGTATAATGATATGACAATAGAAGAATTCTTAGAATATCATCCGGAATGTGCTGCCGGCACTGTATACAATCCTTCCATCTGGCCACATACGCCTCTAATGAAAGAATGTGAAAATTTAAGTCCCGAAGATGATGATGATGATGACCACTAACTTACTTTTACAGGTTTATAGCCATATTGTAGTCTATAGATATGTAAAAAAATATTATTGATGGTATACAATGCTTAACGATGTTTGAATTACCCTATATCCATCAAGTGTTTGAAAGTTCTAATACATTTTAATAAAATCTGTTTTTTTGTCAGTACATTATTATAGATAAATACAGTCAAATATATAGTATAATACAATGTTAATGTGTATCTGTACAGTGAAAGATCCAATATTTGATTTAATTTTATGGGTATACTTTTATTTTAAATTTACACTTAAAAGAAAAATTGTTCTTAGTTTAAAAAAGCGCGCGTAATAAATGTTTTTGATTGGCTATCGCCATATTAGTTATTACCTCTATTTGTTATTCATATACACATATAAAGTTTTTTTAGTTATAATATAATGAATAAAAAACTGTTTTAAAAAGTAGTATTACTATAATAAATTAATGAAAATATTTATTTTTAATTTATATTTTAATTTATTGCTTTAATTTGATTTCAGGTGCACGAAAAATTATTCTTGGTTTGAAAAAGCGCGCGTAATAATCGTTTCTGATTGGTTATCTCCATATGATAACCTTAGAAGAATAGACTCCATGAGAATGAACTTAACCTTTGTAATGTACAGTATAGAAGTAACCATCCTGTGAACTATTTTGTTTATGCAAGTGTTCAGTATGCGTTTGCTACATGGTTTGCGAAAATCACGCATGTTGTACACTGATTAGCTTATGCTTCTTTTTTGATTAATCGATTGCACAATATTTTTAATACATTTAATATAAAAAAAGTTATTGTCGACAAAAGGTAATATTAATGTTAGTAATAAATTATTTCTTAACATTATGCTTCACTGATATAAAAGGTGTACATTTCAATACGCTTGCTATATAATTCGATCTGTTCGTTTCCTTTATAGTCTAATATTAAAAATATTTCTATACACAAAAACATATATATATATATATATATATATATATATATATATGCACATACATATGCACATATCATCTATATGCATATATAATTTTAATTTATCTTATAAATTATTTAAAATTTTCGTAAAGTTGAATTTTTGTCCAGTTTCTTTTCGATAGTATCTGTTCGATTAGATTTTACTTTACGTATTTGGTTATGATACGTTACTTTTTTTTTTTTTTTTTTTTTTAAATACATTTGTCTTTATCAGGATTATTTATCTACAGAGTTCTATTTATTCTTCTTTTCAAAACTATCATAAATATCAATTTGAAGTAAAAATAAGGTCTACGTAATTTTCATTGTTATCCTATGGCAAAAGAAGTGCTTTTTTGTTCTTATTGTTCATGAGATATATTTGTGAAATAATAATTAAGAAATTTATATGCTAATACTTCCATTAATGAAAATGTTTCAAGATTAAAGTAGTTTTATGAAATATTATTACGATAAGAGGTTGGTTGTACAAATTAATTGAAGCATCTATGTATATTTATGTGATAAAATTCATGGATTCAATTACATTAATTTGTGTATAAATTAATAAATGTAATGTAGTAAAGAATATATTTTCATATGCATATATATTTTGTATTTAAATTAACTATAGGTTAGATGTTTGAAATGTAGGTCATGCAGACCATCCGCTGAGTAATGTAATGAATAGCTGTGGGAGCTTTAATACTAACACGAAGCTACGTGGACCGAGGAACTCAGAGACAGCAGAAGAGTCTCCTTGTAATAGTCAAGGAAGTGATACCGATAAAGGAGACGGAGGTACTCTGACTAACTTTGGTATCAACGAGTCTAATGTCCATCGTGGCACTTTGGTTATTTGCCAACGAAATTCCAACTATTATCTATCGGATCATTCATTTTCTAAGTTTAAACCGAGGTAGAGATTTGATTTTTATTAAATTTATTTATTGAAAGATTTGTTTGTAATATTTATATCTGATTATAGAATTAGTGGGATACCACGCAATGAATTTCGAATGGCTCGTGGTAGCAGTTCAGGAGATCGTGGTAGAGGAGGATTACGTGGTCGAGGTTTTAAGAAAACATGTGAACGTGATGCAAATGCTGAGTCCAGTTGTCACTCGGCACTTAAACCCAAGTTTCAAGAATCGTTGAAAAATCAAGAAAATTCGCAGAACAAATACTATGACGATAAAAGAATAAATGGTTAGAATCTATTATTTTCTGTAGTTTTATATCCTCTACTCTTTGTTTAGATTTGTGTTAACAAGAATTTTGTTTGCGTTACAGATGAGTCCAGAATTTCTAAACTTTTGAGGAGATTATGCCGTGAAGATGATTATGATCATTTCATGATGCTTTGCAAACAATTACAAGAAGGTATACTAGCACCTGAAAATCAAAGATATATACGACGGAGCTTGGAGCATATTTGCGAAAGCTTATTAGATATTCTACACTCTGGTCTTGGACCGGATGCAAAGCAGCATGTGACTAAATGTTTAGGTCGTATCGGATATGTGGTAGATCAAGATTTCAAAAGGTATTCATTGTAATTTGTTATAAGTTTATAAATAGACAAAATATTTTATTTTTATTTTTGTAGATTTTTAGAATGGACTTTTAGTAAGTATGCCTTGGAAAGAAAAGATGACATTAAATGTCTTCTAATCAAATCTTTTGTCGAAATGCTCAAACTGGATGCAGAAACACCAAGATTAAAGGAATTCTCAGTGGTATTTAATCTAATTTCTTTTAATACACAAAATATATGCATAATGATAATTAATGAAAATAAGATGCATAATGATAATATATTTTATTTCAGTCTATGATGTCGCAATTGCAATCAACGTTGGAAAATGTTGATAGATCAGATTTATTAGTGGCTACAGTGGATGCCATATTATTATTAATCGAATCATATCCCGAGACTTTTTCCAGTCATTTTCGTGATACGGTCGATATTTTAGTGGGATGGCATATAGATTCAACTCAACAAAGATCTATCGTAGCTTATGCGAGTAAAAGCTTACAGAAGTTACGGTCATTTTGGATTACAGATTTACAGTTTACATTGACATTGTTAGGACAATTTTTGGAAGACATGGAAAGTTATGATGAAGAATTAACTTCACCTGAATCTGGTAGAGCTTCACCTGGCGATGAAACATTTCCGACACCTAAAGAATGTATACTTCGTATCACATCTTTAATATCTGTATTTAATACTGTGACCAAAAGTATATCTGATCGTTTGAATCCTAATCTTACACCTAATGTGCAGTGGTCCTTTTTAATGGATTGCCTATCAAAAATGTTGAAAACTGTAGTAAAAGCAATTGAAGTAAATGAAGGTTACGAGGAATGGTCACAAAATCTTGTCGCACCGCTTGAAAATAATGACAATGTAATTAGATGCGCAAGGCATATGAATTCGACTCAAAAACATGTTGAAGTACTTTTGAAAAGTTTTAATAAGGAAGAAATCAGGGAAGAGAATTTAATAAAGATGCTCAAATGTTTATACATTAGCAAGAAAAATGATAATAAAAATTCTAAAACTGTTATCGATAAAAATATATTTTCGAAAGAAAAGGAACAATCTCTGATGAACGTACTCGCTTCAATGGAATTTAAAAGAAAAAAAAATATTGATTTATCAGAAGAAAAAGAAGAACTGATCGTGGTTGCAAACGAATGTGCATTTTTGCTTCTAGGATATATTCAAAGTCGTGTGACTAAAAATCATGATCTTCTTTATAAATTCATCGATCTTCAATTGCAAAGAGTTAACATGTTTTGGGACGACACTATTATTTCTATGTTGAATACCATCTCTAAAGTGATTAAAGAGGTATCAGCTAATTTACCTTTAGAACTGGTGCATAAATTGCTTGGAAAAAATTCCACCTTATTAAAGTTAAGATTCAGAAATTCTATAACCATTCAAAATGCTAGCCTTGGTGTATATCACAGCCTTTTGAGTTTAAAGAATATTCCATTGCTTCAAGAGGCATACAGATATATATTAGCTGATTTAGAAGTGGCTTACAAACTTATAAGAGATATCGATTGCTTAGTCATAGATAATCCTTTCACCGATGTGCAATATAAAAAGTCAGATGCTGAAATTGTTATTATTTTTATTCTACGCGCACTTTCAGATATTGGTAAAGTATATTAGAAATAAGCACACGTATAATACTTTTTAATGTTCAAATGTTTCAAATCTTTATTATCTTTTAGCAAATGCAAGTAATTCGATAATTGGAATGTGGGCGTTAAAACCAACAATATTAGAACTCCTTGCTGTTAAATTAAAACCATATGATCCAGCATTATCTATTGCCAGTCCATTGTTACAGTATAGCATTTTGTATCTGCTTTATGCACATTGTTCAAGGTAATATATAAAATCAATTATATAAGTATTTAAATTATGTTAGATTAAAAATATTTAATATAATTTGAAATATTTGCAGGTATAATCATTTTGTACCAAGTTCTAGTTTAATAACAGGAATAACTACATGCCGCCCAATAGATATGTTTCCTGGAACATTAGATGTACCAACAACGTCACCTACAAGTGGACATTTATCTATAATACTTAATCTTATAGCAAAAACATATAACAAGAGAAGTTCAAACAGAACGTTATTACTTTTATCTAATTGGATGCAAGAGATTTGTATACAGTCTGAAAATTACATTGGTATTTTGAGTAAAACTCAGGAATGTGAAAATGTTATTACCAGTTTAATTGCTTGTGGTACTACAACAGATTATGATATTTTAATCGCTATTTGTTCTATTTTTGAAATTTTAATGAGTTCAAAAAATGTTGTCTGGCGATACGAAATTTATTCAAGTATTGTTGACTTTGCGATGTTACATCTAACTTCGTTCGACAAGCATGTACGTGAAAAGTATAGTCAACTGTTAATGAACGTGCCTCTTAATATTGTTATTCCAAAATTAAATAAAGAATACTTACCGTCAGAAACAAAGGTAAGTTGTTTTTATGTCAAACAAAATATGAACACTTTTATTATTATATTCATTCTTCTTTTTTTTTTATTTAAGAACAAAGATAAAAAATCAATAAATATCACGTATTTTTTATTATAGTGTGTTTAGTGTATTTCGTATGTCTATATTTTCTAGAAATTTCAAGAGATTGAGAGTTATTCATTAGAATCTGTAATTCTCGCACAGAGATTACACATGAGAGGTAACAACAATGGTGAAATGCAAGCGCAATATTTTAAAACTTATATGGCATTTTTATTGCAAGAACATTATATCGATGCATCTGGTTTAGCTGAAATATTTACTTTGTGCTGGCCGACAGTGTAAGTTTCAATTTTTTAAAATTTTTATTTTTTAATACATTTTAAAAATTATTAATTCATTTTTATTCAAAGGTCTGAAAATGAGATAATGACAAAAATGCATTCATTAGCTCTCGCAAATTGTTCTTTCTTATTTTTTTGGTGCGGCCTTGAAGCTGCGCAACATTGCGTAATTAATAAGCTGCGTACTTCTCTTGGGAAACCTCAAGAAACATTCACAAGCATTGAAGGAGCATTGAAAATTTTGGCTCGTGAGATATCATACAATTCAGAAATAGTGAAGAAAGATAATCATGGTTTAGATTACCTGTTGCACGAACACACACGTGTAAGACTTTTTATAGAATTCCTAGAACATTTAGAGAGAGTTATTCACAATGCTGCGGAAGGATGCGCTGTGGCATTACCACCCTTGTCAAAGCCAGTACGAACTTTCTTTCATACTAATAAATCTACGTGCAAAGAATGGTTGAATCGCATTCGTTTGGCTCTATGCGTTGTTTCATTACATTCGGGATTGGCAACAGTAGCTTTAAGGAATGGTCAAAGACTTTTAGAAGATTTAAGTATTTTTGAGAATACTCAAGGTATAGAATTTGAGAGGGCAACTCTTTGTACAGCTCAAGCTATGGTCATGTTAGGAGAAGCAGAAGCATTACAAGGACTTTATATATATACAAAAGAAAAAGATAGAAAGTTTCCTTGGTTGAAAGCAGCGATGGAAGAAGCTGCTGGTCATCATGAATCAGCAGCTGATAATTATAAACAAATAATCGAAGAGCAATGGTATAACATAGATGAAGATGTAAGAGGTGCAAAAATAGATGGTGATAATCAAGTGGCAACATTTTGTATGCAACACCTTACTAAGTGTTACAGAGCTGTCAATGATTGGACTCAGTTAGAAACATGGAAAATGATAGAAAATGATATCTTGATGCAAGAAAAGAATATCCCCCTAAAGAAACAAATGATGGAAGACATAGTTCCTCAGCAGGCAAAATGTTTAAGAAAGTTTGAAACTGGAGAAATTATTTCCATAGAAGAGTTGTCTAATTGGAACCTATTGGATGAAGAAACCAGAACAAATTGGAGCTGTGCTAAGACTATTATCGAATGCAATAACACTTTAACTAATATTGCAATGAGCGCTCATATCAATGAATATAAAACTTCGTTTGAAAAAGATATACAGAGATGTCAGAAAGTTGCTGCTAAAACTATGGAAGAAGGTTTACGAAATGTACCTTCGGAGTATTTAAGCGATTCCATATTGATACAATATTGTGCTACCGGTTTGAAAAATTTACTAGCTGGAAAACAAAACAATGTATTTGAATTATATAAAGAGGACAAAATTAACAATTTAAGTACCAGTATATTGACACAAATTTTATGGTGGTCAGATTATTTCTGTAAAACAAATAATTCTATTTCCAACGAAGTGGCCAGTTTGAGATTACACGTGGTTCGAAGTGCAAGAAAAGACGGCAATTTTAATTTAGCTAAACGAGAAATGATAAAGTACTTCGAAATCGAACAAGACTTATTCCAAATCAAAGATTTACAGGGTTGCAATTTTACAGAGATTATAGACAAAATGCTTACTGAGTCTCTGAACGTAAAATGGTCGAAAAATAATATGCGGGCATTCAGAGAATTTGCTAAATTGCTATACGACATGGAAAATATAGATGAGGCATTGAAAGTATGCAGTGCAACAGCGCTTGGAATTTCTCGGTCTATCGTAGGTGGAGAACAATTAGCAGATCTAAGAGAAACTGGAACTAAACTTTTGCTCACTCTTAGTAAATGGATACAACAGGATACTAATATAACCGATAATCATCAGTTAGAAGATTTACTACGATTCGAAGCTGTTCATAACGATGGCTTAATGAATAAATTATTTGGAGACACGACGGATTTAATACCAACATCGGATATGATTATTGGAAAGTTAATGCAGCTAGGCGTAAATCAATGTCCCGATCTGCCTTTAGCATGGTCCAGCTTTGCAGCCTGGTGCTACAAATGGGGAAGAAAAATAGTTGATAATTCTAATTCTGGCCAACTTACAGATACAGATCGAATAAATATACAATCATTGTTGCCTATAGATATTGCTGAAAGTGATCTTAATGCGGTATTTTCCATATTGAGCCAAAATAAAACTATTCCAGAAGATGAGGGTGATATTGATACGAATGATATAAATACATCAGAGATGATAGAAAATCAATTGAGAAATGTTCCAATTTTATGTCATGCCAATAATGAACATCTTGGAATGTTAGTCGACATATGGAGGCAAGCACAGAAACGAATTTATTCTTATTATGAATTATCTGCTAATGCTTACTTTAAATATTTGCAATTAGCAAATAATGGAAACAACAATTGTGATACTATTACAGCTACATTAAGACTTTTACGACTTGTTGTAAAACATGCTTTAGAACTTCAGAATGTACTTGAATCTGGACTTTCAACTACACCTACTGGTCCATGGAAAGAAATTATACCACAACTATTTTCAAGATTAAGTCATCCGGAAGCATATGTACGGACCCAAGTTTCCGAACTTTTATGTAGAGTGGCAGAAAATTCTCCTCATTTGATAACTTTCCCTGCAGTAGTAGGAGCTGTTTCTGGTCAAAGAAAAAATTATGACAAAATGGTTTACGAAAGAATTGATCATGATATTTCTCAGCACAATGATTTAGATTACATAGAAGAGGATACTGAATGTACTTATAATGATGAAAACCAAGGCTTTATGGATGCTTGTTTCGCACAATTAGTTGATTGTTTATCGAATAGAATCCCAGATTCCGTTAGTCAAGTGAAAATACTTGTAAGAGAACTTCGTAGAATTACGTTGTTATGGGATGAATTATGGCTAGCAACATTGTGTCAACATCATACAGAAATTAGTAAGAGATTTGAACAGCTAGAGTTTGAAGTTCAAAAAGTACAAGACAATATTTGGCTTACTCCAGAAGAGAAAGATAAATTAATTGCTGAAAAGCATAGGATCATATTAAAACCAATTGTATTCATCCTTGAAAATCTCTTATCAATGACATCTGTATCGGCAGAAACTCCACATGAAAAAAATTTTCAAGATAAATTCGGCCCAACCATTCAAGAAGTTATTAGTAGATTAAATAATCCAAAAAATCCTGCTAAACCTCAAATGGCTGCACTATCCTTAAAACATTTGGAAACAAAATTAGCACAACGTGTACAAAAACGGACTGCTTATTCATTATCGATGACAGATATTAGTCCAATCCTAGCTAATTTAAAGGACACATGTATTGCTATGCCAGGTGTTGCTGCTATTGGCAATAAAGTTGTTACTATTAAATCTGTTAATAATAACGTACAAATACTACCAACTAAAACAAAACCAAAGAAGCTTATGTTTCATGGTTCGGATGGTCATACTTATACGTATTTATTTAAAGGATTAGAAGATTTACATCTTGATGAAAGAATCATGCAATTTTTAAATATATGTAATACTATGATGTCTAAAAATAGCGATACCAAAAAAGTTTATAGAGCACGTCATTATTCTGTCATTCCTTTGGGACCACGATCTGGTCTTATACAGTGGGTCGATGGTGTTACACCATTATTTGTCCTTTACAAACGTTGGCAGCAGAGAGAAAGTGCTATGGCAAATAAAACTGGGAACACAGCAATTTTACGACCTTCCGAATTATTCTATAATAAATTAACACCATTACTGAACGAAAGAGGAATAGCATTGGATAATAGAAAAGAATGGCCTCTTCCAATACTCAAACAAGTATTATCAGAATTAATGACAGAGACTCCAAAGGATTTATTAGCTAAGTTAGTAAATTTGTTAAAGTATCATTGTTTATTTAAAAGTTATATCGACTTTATGAATGATTAATATTGCTTACATATAAACATTGTTGAATTTTAGAGAAATTTGGTGTAACAGCATTAACGCCGGATGTTGGTGGCAAGCAACTAAAAATTATTCATATTCCGTTGCTGTTATGTCTATTATTGGCTACATCATAGGCTTGGGCGATAGACATTTAGATAATGTATTAGTTGATCTGAATACTGGAGAAGTAGTACATATAGATTATAATGTATGCTTTGAAAAGGGAAAGACTTTACGTGTCCCTGAAAAGGTACCTTTCAGAATGACACCCAATATTAAAGCTGCGTTAGGTGTAACCGGTGTAGAGGTAAGTTAATTCACATTATTAACTATATTTGTATTTATACTTACATACTGTATTATTTTCTAATTAATATAATTATGCAACAGGGTATATTTCGATTGGCCTGTGAACATACCCTTCGAGTTATGCGTAGAGGAAAAGAAACATTGCTTACTTTATTGGAAGCATTTGTCTATGATCCTTTGGTAGATTGGAGAGCTGGAGCTGATAATAGTATCGCAAGTTATGGAGCATGTCAAGCTAGAGCAAGATGTACTGGTATAGGACGGAAACAATTAGAACAGGAACTTACACGAGCTATGTTTGCTGTTAGAATTGCAGAAATGCGAGCAGAATGGCTTGCAAACAGGTATATTCGTATTATTATTGAGAAGTTTATATATTTGTTTTATGAATATATGTAAAAATAACTTATGTATTTGTATAGGGATGAATTAGTTAAAACTTTTCCTTTGTTATGTCATCATTTAACATGTTGGATTGAGGCTACTGAAGCATCGCAACAGTGTCAAGATTTATTGCAAGATAGACATCAACAACTTGCTTTAGTAAAAGAGGCACAAGCAATGGGACGTAATCATGTTTTATATTCAGTGGTAAAAAGGTATAATACATTTAAGCGTGCAAGAGATGCACATGAAAAAGCCAGAATTGGATTGAAAGAAAAAATAGAAGAATGTGAAAAGCAAATTAATATGCATAATGTAAGTTCTCTTTTTTTTAAATTACAAGTAATGATTGTACAAAATTTTTTAATTAATTTGGTAATTGATACTTTTAGATCGCATTGGCTTCCGTAAGAGGACCACAATTAGGCCAATGGTTAGCAGAATTAGGAACGTCAGCTACACGAGAAGATCATGTTGTTTTTGATCTTGTTAAAGAATTTCTACAAAATGCTGGTCAAAATCAGATGATTATACAGTGCGAGCAATCCGAAAACGAATTAACTCAATTAGCTACTCAACAGTCTATTCTTATTCGTAGTTGTTTGGATCTTATGAGTCAATATTCAGCAATATGTAATCTTTATCCAATAAGTATCGTTTCGCAACACCGTACGATTGTTTATCATGCTTGGGCAAATAAGTTGTTGGCATCACCAACGGTAGAGACTTGTCATGAAGTAATGAATCAATTTGAAGCAAATTTTGGCCAAATGAATGGAAATAATTCTCAAGAACAAATAGTAGCATTTTCTTATCATATGCAAGCTATCTTAAATGAAGCGAATGAGAGATTTAAAAAAGCTTACGAAAGGATGGTTTCCGAAGGTCTACCAGAAGCCATCAGTAGAATCGAGAAGGCATATACGGAATCAAGAGTTCAGATCGCAGGATTTTTAAGACGTGAAAAAGGTGCAGAAAGAGCATTCGAAAGCGTTAATATAACAGCACTTTGTGCATTAAACAAAAGATATTTAATAATGGAAGGAGCTGCTAAATGTGCAGGAGAGTGTTTAGTTGATCTTACATCGAGAGAAGGAGATTGGTTTTTAGATGAAATGAGATTAATATCCTCTTTAATATCTGAATTTATTACATTAATACCAGAAAATCATAAAACAAACAATGATCCAAAAATATCCCTCGTATTGAAATGTCTTAAAAGTGCAGACTCCATTTACAAAGGATTGCAAGAACTTAATTACAATTTTCACACGATTATTTTACCAGAAGCCATGAAAACAATTATCATAGAAGAACCAACTGTAATAAGAATGATTAACGAATTAAATGAAATAATTTTATCGACAGGAATACCTCTCTGTGATATTCTTGGAGAACTAGAAATACACATGAGATTTACTGTAATGGAAATGGAAAGTCCACATACTATGATACAAAACTTAGTATCTAATATGAGATCACGTTTTGAAACATTACTATCTAGACCTGCAGATATTCAAGAACTTAATCACGACGAGACATTAACACCTGGTCAAATGCTTTTAATGGGTTTCAATGGATTGTTTGAAAAGTTACAAATGGAAGGTAATGCTCTGGTAAGCACATTAAGTTCCCTTGATATTCCAATTAATTGGAAAAAAATCGATCAAATTAGAGAAGCTAAAGAAATGGCTGGACCCATATTTAATAAAGCAGCACGACAAGTTTTAGAAGATATTTTCCTGATAAAGAGATTATATACAATACAAGAGTTTTTTATAATGTGTAGAGATATTGCAACAGCATTTAAAGGGGAAATTGCAAATGTTTATGACGATGAAAGATTAAATAAACCAGTAAGAGTATTTACTGCTGATTATGTCTCAAGACAACTCCTTGGAGTAACGACTCAAACAGTTGCCATTGCATTATGCTTTTTATTACAAAGAATGGGATTAAATGTTACTACTGAGATTGAACAAAGAGATATTGGAGCAGAGAGTAAAGTTTCACTCGACGAATTATGTAGAAAAATGGTCGATTTATGTTTAAAACAAGGTCTTTTTACGGGATCTGTTTTAGCTCAAGCTAGTACATTGAGTAGTACGTTAGAAAGTACTTGGAGAAGAAAACAAAGCTCAAGATTGGCACAACAAGGTGTTGAATTGTCACGCGCTAGTGTACAAAGACTGCAACTCCAATTAACAGCACATAATTGGTTGCACGAAGATAATTTTCTACTGAGATCTAACATGAGTCCCATGAATCCATTAAGTAAGTTATGTTTAAATAATATTTTCAACAAATTATTTTCAAATCTTATTGTTATTATTATTTTTTTTTTGTAGATCGTTCCGCGTTTATGTTGGAATTAAGAAAAACAGCTGCAGCTCTATCCAATTTACAATCAAGAGTATGTGAAGCACGCGAGCAGCAACAAAATCTGGTATCCAGCGCTATTCAGCGTTTGAAATGGGCTGCTGGTGCTAATCCAGCATTAGGCGAGGTCATGTCAGCATTTGATAATGCTGTATTATCTTCATGCGAAAAATTAACGCAACAACATAATCTCTCAGCAGCTGTTATCAACACTTGTAATTCTATATTACATTACGAAGCATTGAGGACTAGAACATCGGAAAGCGTTACGCACGATGCCAATTTTATTAAGCTTGTTAAGCATTGGGAAGAGAGTTGTTTGTTAACAGTAAATTTAACGATTACTGTTAGTCCAATAGAAGAAAGTCTTATTGAATTATTACAGTTAGAAAACAATGTTGACGTTAACTGGTTGAAACAAGCGGAGAAACTTATTTCCGAGGCGATTATTGATACGCAAAAGAAATTACAAGAAAAACAAGATATTTTACGCAACGCACATGATTGCTTAAGAGGACGAGTGACAAGCCTTCAGAATATACTTGCAGAACATCATAAATTAATGTCTGACGTCCGAGTACTATTAAAGACTATGGTCAAACAAGAAAATATTGTCGGATTGCAAGAATTTTTAAATACTTATCGATCATTCACTGAAACTTTATCTACGGTCGTGAAAGAATTGGAATCGGACATTTTAGATCCTAAAAGAGGCATTGCCATAAAGTCCGAATTAGAAAACATGGCGATTATGGTACCTAACTTATATAATGAGTTGTTGGAATTTGCTAGTGACCATAGATTGAATTCGAATAAAGGATCAGATAAGGAATGTTCTCTTAAGAAGAGAGTTAAATTAATGAGACAAGATAGCGTTTGTCTTAGTCCTAAAAAAGGAATTCCTTTAGCTAGGGATCCAACTACGGGAAAAGGTAAACAAATATATTATCTTTTAAATATTAATATATTACATAAATAATATTATTTCTATTGTATAAATAATCGATTCGCTTATTTATTTTGAATAGCTGTGCAAGAACGAAATGCGTATGCGCTAAATGTATGGCGACGCGTAAGAATGAAATTAGAGGGACGAGACCCACATCCAACGCGTAAGTATACAACGGCCGAGCAAGTGGAATATGTAATACGTGAAGCACAAAGCACTGATAATTTAGCTCTCTTATATGAGGGTTGGACACCATGGGTTTGAAGGAACGAAAGTAAACGCAAACGCGTTGATGGTTAATCTCTCGTCTCATATGGTACTACTAATTTGTACCATTCGGTGCTCTACAACGTAGAGGCAAAGACGTCTGTACGATCAGGTGTAATACGACCTAGTATTTCACCTAGGAGAAAAGTCAACACAAGTCCGATTAATGGTCGGCTGTGCCAACACAACGAAAAATCTTACGAGCTGACTATAAAAATACTCTGAGCTCTGATTCTATGATTATCTCAAAATGATCATCTACGTTGTTCATAAAATCCTCTCCTATCTTACTGGTCATGGTATTCTATCAGATTGCTTCAGATACTCTACTTCAATAAGCTCTATTGTATTATTTGTTTTTGTTAAATGGTGCAGAAGAAAACATGTATGTTTTTGAAAAAATATTTTTAACAGAGTAGAGTTCAGAATACACATAATGTTGGGAAATAGGGTGATTATTATTGAATGAAAAAAGAGAACATGCAGAACGTATTGAAAGAAATCTTATTGAATGTTAAGCCTGAAAAAGTTTCGATAAAAAAATCAAGATAATGTATAGTCACAAGTAAGATGGGATATAATCCAAAAGTTACAAAGTTGAGATAATACACAAGTGGAACATGGTGGTCTGTGCGATAAGAAGGTATATAATAAATGATTAACAAAAAAGAGAAAATAATACTATAATGCCCAATTGGTACAGGTAAATATTACGTTTGTTACGTAATAATTTAATACATTAACGTTGAAACGTCACTTGCAGCTGAACAATAATGGGAAGAATAATTTGATCGGCATTGGGTATTAAGTTTCTTTTTCCTAAAGTTTAAGGTATTATTCTAATCAAGGGTTTATAATGTTTGGAAAAAACATAGAGTCTACCGGGTGTTTACAATAATGAAGTATCAATGAGAAATATAAATGAGAAAAAATGTTCAGCTGAGAATCGTATTGAGAAGATCTATAAAACGATGTAAGTGTCAACGACTTATGATGATCGTGATAACATCTATGACTATAATGTACAGCATGAGAAGCATTTTCTTGTCAGAATACTATAAACCTGATGTCGTTATTTATGAGTTTCATTGCTGATATACGTTCAGTAGAAGACCACTTTATCATTTATAACAGTATAATTTATAATTTTATACACATGTATGCAGGAGAGACGTGCAGACAGGGTAGTAAAATAAGATCATGGATTAAAATTAGAAGGTATGACACTTCACTTTTCATATATAAATAAAAACAAAAAGTACATTCGGGTATTAAAAGAGGGACCAAGGACCAAACGTTGATAGAAAATTAATAAATTCTCCAATTTTAAAATTGATGTATGCGAACATTAATGGTAATAGTAAAAAAAGAAAAACAGATCTTTTATTTTGAAAATCTATTATTCGTTTTAATTTATCTAAATTAATTATTTTTCGTTTGTTATTTCCCATTGGCAATAATTATGTGAATATATTTCTTTTTCCTAATTAATGATCGCTGTTTTAACAATTTAATAAATTATTGATAATTCTATTACATCTGATATACACAGAGGAACAAATTTAACCAACTATATATAAATTAAAGAATAAAATAATGTACATTTTCGTATAAAATAATTATAAATGAATTTTCGTCAAGAATCTTATTTCAGATACAACTTGGAGATTTTATTCTTTGACGTTTATCCTGTCACACGTTCTGTGGTATACATGGCATTGCAATTTTATTTAAATGCAATATTAGTGTTACAATTTATTCAATTGTGAATTCTCAATCATTACTTTCCTACATGACATAAATATCTTTTTTTTATTTCATTAAATTTTAATCCTCCTACACATAATATACATTATATATGAATCAATTATTTCAGTGATTTTATTTTTATAATGATTAATTCTTTATAACAATATAAAGTTTTATTTATTTTTAGAGCACAGGAGGATTATTTCCAATATCTTATTCCGTGATAAAATTTAATTGAAAAGAATTATTTAACATTAATCTTTACATATTTTTACAAATAGATATAATTGTTTAAAGAAATAAAAAAAAGCAAATAGTTTGATTCTATTTTTTCCCTTCAAAAATGAATGCCCAGTATGCAATATACAATACTATGCTAAACAACAATACTAGAAAGTAATATTTAATATTGCTATACTATCAATTTATCTTGACAAAAATTGTGGAATAATAATAATTTAAAAAATATCATTTCCAAAAATAACATCAAGCTGTTCGAATAAACTACCACTCTTCTAATTTGTTATTTTCCATGAATATATATTTTCTGAATTTTTAAACATATATATTTTATTTAGGAAACATTGTAAATATATTACTTTAGGTAGAAATGATTTGTGGAAACTTTTATAGATTATCAGTTCCAATTTAATAAGTCCTATTATATGGGTATTCAATTAAGGGACAAAATAGTTTTTATGATACATTTTCCTCTATTAAGATATTATCAATAAAAAAAGAAATCTTCAGATTGTTTTTCCAATTCCCAAATTTCTATATTATTAGTTTTAACAAAATTTACTTTGTACAAACTAATTTTCTGGAGAATTTATGTTATGTTGTATATATATTAAAATTCTTTATTTTTCTTTTTTTTTTTTTTAATACGTATGTTTAAATTATAAAATATTCGTAAGAATAAAATTTGAGAGCAAATTATGATCTCTTCTTGCCTATAATAAAAAGTTTGTTAAAACAATAATGCGTTTATTTTGTAGAATTGAATATTGTTGTATCAGCTAAGATTATATAATATATTAGTTTTCTACAAGAATTTTTGATTGCTTTACCATTATAAGTTTATGGGGAGGAGGATGTCACAAATTGATTAATTTAAAAAAAAATATTAATAAAATATAATAGTTTCTTCAGGTATATGAAAAATAATGCCATTGTATGAAGTATATTTAGTTTTATGTTTGTATACTAATGCAATTCAAAATTTCATTGTAATCAGTATGGTAACAGAAGGTAGGACAGACGAATATGAGTTTGAATAAATTTCATTGTAATTCAAGTTTGTACATTATAATATTGAAACATAATATATGTGTTCCCGTATCCTCGTTCCTTTCTATTCTATTTTCTTCAAATAGAGATAATATGTACATATATATCTATATACCTATATAGATATGCATATAGATGTACATATAAATACACATTTAATTCACATGTACAAATTACAATGAATAATAATAATTCAATGAAAATTTCTATTATATATAATTAGTGCATTGAATAACAACTATTATAGAAAGATAAAACAATATTTAACAAGAAATTATCTTAATAGATATCATATAATTTATAACCGACTCTTTTAGAAAGAGATTTCCACCGATTTTTATAAAATGATTTTCTTAGATATTTTTTTATTTATATTATTCTTAAATACTATAATCAAATTTTTTAATTTTATGTATATATATATATATTATTTTAATTAATTTTAATACTAAGCTATATATATTTATCTATTTTTTTGCTATCCAGTATTTTATTTGCAAATTCTCTTTCTTATTTTAAAATATTTTCTTGTATGCAAACATACAGAAACAATAGAGAAATTATTTAAATTACATAAGTTTCAACACACATCTAGATCAATGCAAGTATATGAGACATATTAGCCATAATTTTTCTTTTTCTTTATTTAAATCCACCTGGGCAGCATTTATATAAGCAATATATATATATTTATTATTATTATTTTTGATTAAGTATCTTTTTTAAGAAGTTGTTCAATTTGACTTTTATACATATCTGTGATATCTTCAAGATCTAATCTAAGCTCTTGATATTCTTCCACTTTTTCTCCGTACATTTGTAATAATGCATCGTATCTAGTCTGTAATTCTTTAATGTTTTCATTTAAAGCTTCCACCATTTCAACTTGATTGTTTAATATTTCCATTTTTAAAGTTAACGCAGATAATTCTGTATTAAGAGCATCTCTTTCAGTGTTACGACGTGATAATTCCCATTGAAGTTGTTGTATTTCACCTAGAGATGAAAAATAAGTATACATTAGGGTGGGTCAAAAAAATGAATTTTTTTTTTTCAAATGCCACGGAAAAGTGGGTTGCTAAACACCTTAAAACAATTCTCACCAAATCTGAGCTCTTAATTTTAATAGGAAGATCCTCCGCATTGCAGTTTTTTATTTTTTTTCAGTCTAATAGATTAAAATTCATACCTCATTATTTATTGATTGTATAGAAAAATGTTCTAGACAAATTTTGTAGGAAATTTAATGCTCTATAAAAAATGTATCTTATATTTTGATAATGACTATTATAAGATACGCAATACAAATTTTTGTAGGAAATTAAGCGTTCAAAAGATATTCATCATCAAACTTTCATGTTTACTGATTTTTGTCTCTGAATATCTTTTGAACGCTTAATTTAATCGTCAAAACATAAGACACCATTTTTATAGAGCATTAAATTTCCTACAAAATTTGTCTAGAACATTTTTCTATACAATCAATAAATAATGAGGTATGAATTTTAATCTATTAGACTGAAAAAAAAAATAAAAAACTGCGATGCGGAGGATCTTCCTATTAAAATTAAGAGTTCAGATTTGGTGAGAATTGTTTTGAGGTGTCTAGCAACCCATTTTTCCGTGGCGCTTGAAAAAAAAAATTCATTTTTTTGACCCACCCTAGTATACATACATACTTAAATGAATTTTTCATAATATAAAAAAAAAAAATATTCAGCATACCATCTCGTTGCTTTAATTGCGCCTGTAAGTTTTCAACCACAGATGTACTATTGGTTCCTGCTCTAAAATTGCCGTAGGCTACAGGGAACCTTCCTGATCCATTATCAAATACTGAATCACTGAACTGAAAACATATTGATATAAGAATATTTATTTATTGTAATACGAAAGAATTAATTTTTGTAATTACAATTAAAGAAAAATGTTAATATACATACAGCTGGCCATACACTACTCGCACTACTCACAGAGTCTCTTTCAATACTAAGAGTAGGGCTGAGTCTAAGTTCTTCGTCAATACTTTGCTGTTGTTCTAACATAGCATGGTTTTTTCTTTTTTCTGCATCCGTTGCTGCACGTTCAATAGCAACTTTATTTTCTAACGCATTTATCTCTCTTTTAAATTCTTTAATCTGATTTGAATGGGTCTGTTGAAGCATTTCCATATTTTGCTGATGACTGTATAAAAGAATATATTTAAAATATAGAAGATTTTTCGTTCTTCTTACCATCTCTTACTTCTCGTAATAATCCCCTACCGTAAACTTTCATCCGCAAGAGTTTTATTCTCTTCTGTTAGTTTTTTAATTTGATTTTCCAATTGTTCTTTCTCTGCTTCTTTGGCATTAATTTTCGATTCTAAATGAGATATTTTAGCTTTTAAATTTATATTTTCTTCTTTTAAACCACGATCAACTTCTAGTAAATTTTCTAGTTTAGTTTGCAATTCAGCATTATTTTCGTTAAGTACTTTTTCCTGTTTCATAAAAGTATTTGATTTGTGCACTAAATTTGCTTGTAGTTGTTCCAATTGTCTCAATAACGGTTTCGTAGCTGTTGAAATTGATTCGGATAATTCTTCGCTTCTTGTTTCCGCTTCTTCTAATCTTTTAAGTAAGCTATTGTTCACGTGTTTATGGAATTCTTCTTTCCTATATCATTTAAAAAGAGATATGTTTTATCATGGATAAGTTATGAATGGAGTTATATAAGAACGAGTAATATAATAAGATCCAACTAACTTAACATTTGCTTCTTCTGTTTGACGCAGCTTAATCTTTAGCTCTTCCACTTGTGCAAAAAGTTGACACGATTCGCTGGCACTGTCTACAGCTTCTTTCAATTCTTGTTCAGTGGTTACTAAATTCTTCTTTGTTTCTGCTAACTCTCTGTAGAATAAAAACTGACGTATAGACATTAAATATGAAATACTTATTACAAACGATAAGAATCGAAATCGTTAACTGTATACTAACAATTTAGCAGCTTCTAAACTTTTTTTGTAAGCGTCCATTTTATGCATAGTATTATCTAATTTTTCTTGCAAAGTTAAAATTTCTTTTTCTTGTTTCTTCGTTTTTGCTGTCAATGTATGTACAGCTTCTATTTGCGTTCGTTCAACTTCTTCCTTTGCATACAACGATCGTTTCAGTCTTTCTAACTCCGAAGTTTGTTCTTCAATAACTTCCCTGCAATTGCATTGAGGTTTAAACCAAAATTATACATTAATAAGTAATACTTCAATATCATATAGTTATTGTGAGAATATTATTTTATGTATACGTACTTTTGATGTTTAATAAGTGCATCATTTTCTTTTTCTTTGGCTCTCAATTTTTTGATTATATTACTATGCGTTAATTGTTGTTTACTAAGTTTCTCTCCTTCTTCTCTAAGCTCTTTAATTATTTCATCCTTTTCCGCGTTAATAGTAGACATTTCTTGGGACGACAAGCGCGTAGCTGCTTCTTGTTTTAATTGATCCAGATTTTTTCGTAACGTATCTCTTTCTCTAATAGCTTGTTGAAATTTTCTTTCCAAAGCCGATAAACGTTGCGTATACTCGTCTGTAATTTGATTCAAACTTTGACTTTGTTCTGCACGTTTTTCAAAACTATCCAGTTGTCTGAAATTGGAATCACGAATGATGTTCTTTTTAGCAATGAAACAATCCTTCGTTTAGTTATTATTAAATACAGAAATTTATCGCACACCTTAAACTAATACTTACTTTCTTAAATTACTGTTTTGCTCATGCAATTCCATATTAATTCTACTAACATCGATTAATTTCGACTCTCGCGCTTCTAATACCTCAGTCATTTCTTGTATACGTTTTAATAATTTTTCTATTTCTAAATTAGTTTCATCTGATCCTATACTAATCTCACTAAGTTCTCTGGAGTGACCTCTTGTTTTTAAAGTTTTTGTCAATAAATCGTTTCCTTTGGATGTCTGTAATTTGGCAGGACTTTGCCTTGATTGAGTAGAGCTTGAATCTCCATTAGGACTAAAGAAAATTATTGATACATTGTCATAGAAGTTTTATAATTTTAGGAGTATTTTTTAATGATTTATATACCTGGATATTACTTCGATATCACTTGATGTTGTAGTTTCTATTTCGTCTCCACTTGTATGTCCACTAGTTTGATCAGATCCTATTTTTACCAGATCAGAACGACTAAAACTAGAAAATACAATGTTAAAACATATATGAAAATTATAAATATTATAAAAGGGAAAGAAAGATGCACCTTTCTGAAGAAATTGGTGAATTTTCACGTGGTGCGCCAGCAGAATGAGTTTGTACATCTATAATTTCATGTTTTTCTACCATTGCATCTGCTAACATTGTTTTTACATAGGAACTACTTGTTAAATGGGTTTCAACAACTTTAGTAGCAACAGAGGAAACTAACGTTGCATTATCTTCAGAGCTACTTTCAATAAGCGTTCCTTCGCAACTAGAGTCTGTTAAAATTAAAACTTGATCGGTGCATTCGACTGATTCTGTTCTCTGCAACCGTTCATTTTCAACATCACCTTCAATTTCCGGTGGTTCTATCGTTGTACTCATTAACTGACTAAATGGATCTACTTCAATTATTTTGTTAACAGATTCTAAAGGTTCCGGTTTATAAATTGGTTGAGTAGTAATAGGTTCTATTGGTAAATGTAAATTATGTTTTTCTTTTAAAGAATCAAGACTTGTAGTTAACTGCGATTCTGTAGAAGATTTTAGCAAAACTTGTTTACTACTATCTTGATAAGATTCATGCATTTTGACATTCATACTAGTAAAATCCAATTTTGGTCTCGTTTGATCATATTGTTGAAATGTTTCCATAATAGTCATCACAGTACTTTCAGATGCAGAAGTATAAGAATCTTCAGCTAGACTTAATTCATCCAATTCATCAACATCTGGTATTATTTCAACACTTTCTGGTGAAGCTTTATTACTGTCTATGACAGATAGACTATTACTTGTTTGAGATGTAATCGAGGTATCAGGTAATGATGTACTACTAGCGCTGTTAGGATCTGTTTGATTTTTTTCCGTAGATAATAGGTTTGGAGATATATCAAAAGATGAGACTTCTTTTTGGATATTATTATCTTCTTCTCCCCACATATTAATATTGTCTCCGCAAGGTGTTATAGAATCATCTCTATCCAATATAGAAGACGATTCTGAATGTTTTTGTTCTATAGGTGATAAATTAGGACTACTATCACTTTTCCATTCTCCTAAAATTTCTACTGAACTTGGAGATGTTACTAAACTATCCGGTAATATTTCTACCGATTCCGAATTAACTTTTAAACCTACACCGCACGGACCTATAGAATCACTGACTGAATTACCATCCGATTCTGGAGTGGTAGTACAATCGGTATTTGATTGAGAGCCAAGTATTTCTACACTTTCTAAACTCTTTTTATCGCTATCAGAAGAAATGACAGATATTCTATTTAATGTATTACATGTTGTCAATTCTTCTTGATGAACTTCTTTTTTCTGTTCTTCCACTTCATTTTCACTGACATTACTTTTATTATCTTTTATGTTAAAAGCATCGGTCATGTTTTGAGAATCGTCTTCATTCGTATTGCACTTTGTCGTATCTTCTTCTGTTTCATGTTTTTCAATTTTATTATTATCTTTATTTACTGACAAATGCTTTTCATCTAATGGAATTTCATTGTTAGGAGATTTTGCTGATATATTAACATCAAGTTTATCGAATGATACTTTAGAAACACAGACAGATGATCCTTCGCTATTTTTTACTGATTCTTTCTCTACTTCTTTGACAGTTAGACTGTCAGGAAGTGATGCTGATGGTGTGAGTTGACATTTCTCTAAAGTTTCAGAAGACGTACCTTGTAACGACTTGGAATGTTTAATATTACTCGTTGTACTCTTATCTCCAAATTTGGGAATTTCAAAAAATGATCCTGTAAAACTTCCCCATATACTACTAGTGTTCGCTTGTTTCGGATTTAATCCTTTACTCTGGGAACTACTTTCCTCTTCCGTTTTAAAATCCCAAGTTGTAAAAAAGTCTGAAGCTTCGTCAGTGTGTGTTTGAATTACCTTTTCTTCCTCATCTTTAATATCCAAAGCTTTGTCTATAGTTTTTTGAGCTTCTTTTAAAGCAGATTTTGCCAAATTGGCAAATCCTGTCGCATCAAACCAACTCATTCTTCTTCATATCTTAAATAGATAATTATATTTATTTACAAACAAATTAAAAACAAATAATAATAAAGAAATAATTAATATCATTACTTGATGTAGACGAATGAAGATTTATTAGTTGAGCCTTGCATTAACATTCTATTTACGACGATTTTATTTGAATGTTATTCTCCAAATTTTTTAAATAATACTATTTTAGCGTTAAATCCTTTGCTCTTTAAAAATATAGATAAACGAGGGAGAGAAAGAGAAAGACAGACAGACAGACAGAGAGAAATAGAAAGAGAAAATAGAGAGTTGATAAAACTTAGGTAACAGCTACGTGTACTTGTCAAAACATAATTAGCAGTCGACAAACTTGAGCTTATCAGTCTTGTCAACTTATCATCCTTTCATATATTGCCAACATTATTAATGGAAATATTGAATTAGTCCATTAGTCATCTAAGTTTTTTATTTATTACTCTCCCTTATTCTTGTATTTACTTTTATTATAATATCAATAAATAAATATCAACGTATTCACCTATCAATAATAATTTAACAAAAATTGTTGCTTAAATCTAAGAATATAGAATTATATAGAAGCTCATAAGTCTTAACAAAAATCATCTTAGTTAGCATTGGGATCACCAGAAGGCGTTAGAGTTGCGTCAGGAACCTAACTTATTATGTATCCCTACTTAACATGGTGACGGTCAAAGAATACAATATTCTTGAGTTCTTCTCGAGTTGGTAATCTCTATTAATTTTTATATTTCGTGTTTTTAGTTCGGCATCGTGGGTCATGTTTTTAAAACTTGAACACATGGTGTTGTTGTCTTAGACTAATTTCCAGTGGATTTTGTGAGAGCCATAAATTTTAATTAATCTTTATAAATAAAGAAGGTTTACTTAAATATAGATTGTCTTATATATCCATTTATTATAAAAATCTAATCATGTCTAAAAGTATCTTGAAAGAAGCGTAAGTTTTATTTATGATTATAAGTACATTTTATAATTCTTATTTTAATATAATTTCAAAGAAATTATTTTTCATTTCTAGTTTTGAGATAGATTCCACCTTGGATGCTTGCTTTACAGGAGGGACTATCCACGTTAGTCAAACAATTTTTATAATAAACGTGTTAACAATTGTGAACATTACAATAAGTATACATTATTATTTTATTTACAGTGGAGTAAGAATGGGAAGTACATGTTTTGTAAAAAATATGGAGCTATTTCGGTTGTATCGATAGAAAAAGGCTTTACGATTAAATCTTTTGGAGAAACAGAAAATCAAGAAGACCTCGATGAAGTTAATTGTTTTGCACTTAACAATGATGATTCGCATATACTTGCTCATTGTAAAAGTGGTTTATTTAAATTATGGAATATTGAAGGTTACTTTATAATAATATTTTTTATTTGGATACTTATAGATACATTTATCTCTTGGTTATCTTATTTTCTTATATATCTTATTTCTTCTTTTTCGTTATAGAAAATAAGTTGATTAAAATATGGAAATCTATACACAATGGACCTGTTACAAATATTAGTTATCTTAATGATCATTTGATGGCCTCAGGAGGAAGTGATGGTTGTATTAGATTATGGGACATACAACATCAAGCTTGTCTAAAACTTTTTAAAGGAATACAAGGTGTTATAAGGTATATAATTTATATATTTCTATTATTTTCAATGTAGGCACAAATACATTCAATTGTTTTAATTTTATTATATTTCAGTGTGTTAGCGTTTCATCCGTACAAAGAGAATTTATTGTTTGGGGCCGGAGATGATACGAAAATTTATGGTTGGGATAGTGATACTGGTCAACAAAAGATTTTACTTAAAGGTCATATAAGTAAAGTTACCTCATTATCTTTCCACGTAAATGGGATCAACTTAGTGAGGTAATTTCTAATAATATATTTTATTATTTTTACAAAATTAATTGTTTATTTTCTTAAATTTATAGCTCCGGGAGAGATAGAGTAATTATATTGTGGGATATCACTACTGCAACCGCAATCCGAACATTAGCTGTATACGAAGTAATAGAAGGAGCGTTTATTGTGCCATATAATACTTCTTTGTTAAGCAATGTCATTAAACCTGAAGCAGATTCTATTTACGTAGCTACCGCTGGAGAAAAAGGTTTGATAGTTTTCATTAAATATATTTCTTTTATTGTATAAATTATTTAATAAATGAATAAAATTTCAATTCATAATTATTTAGGTCTTGTTACGCTATGGGATATAACAAAATGTAAACAAATTTATACACAAGAAAGTTCTTTGATTACTGCATCTAAAGAAAATGGACTGTCAATTACGCATTTATTATATAACGAAGCTATTAATAACTTTGCTGTAGTTTCTGCAGATCATAATATAATAATTTATTCTATGGAAACATTTGGCTGCATAAAACAGGTATGTTTTTATAATATTATTTAAAAAATGTTTTTATATATATCATGTATTTTATTGTGTATTACTAATATAAACAAAATGAAATATACAGATTGCGGGTTACTTAGACTCCGTTTTAGACATAACTTATGTAGGAGAACAGGATTCACATATTGCAGTAGCTAGCAATAGTTCAGATATTAAATTATACGAATTAAATTCTATGAATTGCCAATTACTTTGTGGACATACTGATATAGTTTTATCACTTGCTACAACTCTTGCCAATAGGCAGTTATTAATTTCTACATCTAAGGTAACAAAAGTTTAAATTTTTGTTTCATATATTTTCATTTTTTTATATTTATATATTATTAATACATTATGTATTATTATTATTATTATTATTAGGATAATAGTATTCGAGTATGGTTTTTGGATAAAGAAACAAAAATAATGGCATGTATTGCTTCTGCTGTTAAACATACAGCTGCCGTTGGCTGTGTTTGCATTTCACAATTATCAGCAAAATTTTTTGTATCGGCCAGTCAGGATTCGTGCCTTAAATTTTGGTCTTTACCTGAAAATTTATCAAACTCATGTAAGTTGGTTTAGTTTTTATTGCATATATCACAATTTGTAAAAATATTATTCTATTATTATTATTATTATTTAAATGTTTATATTTACAGCAGACCAGATTAACATCGAGTCAACTTATACAGTATCAGCTCATACAAAAGATATTAATAGCGTAGCAGTTTCATTGAACGATGAATTTATTGCAACTGGTTCACAAGACAAAACTGCTAAAGTATAATATAAATATTTATTAGAATTAATATATTTATAATTTATATTATAATTTTAATATATTTGATTATTTTAAATAATTATTTTAGTTATGGTCTGCCAATAATCTTCAATTGATTGGTACATTTAACGGACATCGGAAAGGTGTATGGTGCGTACGATTTTCACCAATTGATAAAGTATTATTGACAACATCTGCAGATTGCACGATTAAGATATGGTCATTGCATGACCTCACATGTTTGAAGGTAACTAATTATATAATGATATATTATTATTTTTTTTCATATAGCCCAATTTATTATTTATATAATTTGATGTATTATTTAGACTTTTCAAGGACATGAATCTTCTGTTTTAAAAGCTGAATTTATGTCTCGTGGTATGCAATTGGTCACATCAGGTGCGGATGGTCTTATCAAAATTTGGTGTATTAAAACATCTGAATGTACTTTAACTATGACAAAACACGAGGATCGAGTGTGGGGATTAACAGGTTAGTTGTATTATTTTGTTTTTCGTTATTATCATTTTTTTTTATCATTATTCATATATATATTATTATTTTGATTTATTTTTTTATTTAGTTTCCAAAGACGAAAAATATATTATTAGCGGTGGAAGTGATTCTTTATTGATAGTTTGGAAAGACGCAACAGAAGAGAAAAAAGCTCGAATTATAAAAGAAAAAGAAAGAATTGTGTTAGAGGAACAAAAATTAGCTAATTTACTTCAAGCAAATGAATTAACCAACGCATTAAAAATTGCTTTGGAATTGGAACGACCATTCCAGGTCTTAAAAATAGTTGAAGGTATACAAAACTATATAATTATATTTCTTTTAAAATGTTTCATAAAAATCTTACACAATTAAATTTCAAAATTTCTATAGGTATATTAAAAAAAGATAAAAACGATTTACAAACCACAATCAGTGGATTAACACCTTCTTGTAAGCAAGTTTTATTACGTTCTGCATCTAAATGGAACACTAATAGCAAAAATGCAGAAGCTGCTCAGGTATGTAAATTAACATAATTAGAATAGGACAAAAATTGTCTTACTTTGAAATTTTAATGAAAATGTAATAATTATATAATTTACAGACGGTTATAAATGTGTTAATTAGTGAAATGGAAATGGAAGATATGAAAAGCACAGGTCTATTGTCTTTCCTTGAGGGAATGATACCTTATACGGAACGTCATTTTAAAAGAGTAACGGAACATTTGAAAGATATTCATTCAATTACTTACACCATTAATAGGATGAAACCACATGTTGTAATATGTAAAACTAATAAGATAGGAAATAGTAATTAAAATTATGATTAAGTATAGATTTAATGAAATCTATGTATATAAAAAAACTATTTTTAATATAAATGAAATTTTGTAAGATTTTATTATATTCATGATAATCATGAATTATAAAAGTATTTATAAATTTAATAAATTTATTTTGTAAATTAATTTTGAGTCTACGTAAATCTCAATCAATGCATGAATGTACGAAAAAAATTTTTTCAATTTTCGAAAATCAATGAACTACGAAGAATTAAGTCAATGCATGAGTCTACAAAAAGTTCAGTCAATGATCGAATGCACGAAAAAAATTTTTCAATTTTCGAAAATCAATGAACTACGAAGAATTTAGTCAATTCATGAGTCTACGAAAAGTTCAGTCAATGCTCATTGATAATAGCTAGTATCGCTAGATGGCGGCACATATTCTACCAGTCGGTAAAATGAAGTAATAGCTAGTACCGTTAGATGACGGCACGTATTCTACCAGATGATAAGATGAAGTAGTAGTTATTACCGTTAGATGGCGGCACATATATTATCAGTCGATAAATATAATTTATTTTTGTTAAATGATTAAAAATTAATGCAACGTATATCAATTTTTCTATGATAAAAAAAATATATCTTTACAATATTATAATATTTGCTTCTTTCTCAAACAAGATTATTATTACTTTTACCTCTAAACATATTATTGTCTAAATTATTTTTTGTCACTGCATCTGCGTTTTATTTGCATAATAATTCACAGGGAATTTCTACAAAGAATATATTAATTCATAAAAATATATAAATTGTTCTGGTCTCAGTCGATTCCTAATAATGTTTTCAAATTCCCAGTAAGATTTACAGTAATAAATTTATATTAGTCCATATTGAGAACTGCACAGTAGAATGTATTTGCCATTTGTTTTATTAATTTGGAAAAAAAAAATGGACGCATTCATTTTGCAATGTATCGGTCTAAGTACACTAGAAATTAATCTTTGTTATTTATTGTTAATGAATAATATACTTATTTTAATAAGTAATTAAATAGTTAATTATTAATATATTTATTAATTCTATTATTTGCGTAATAATGTTTATTTTGTAATAAAATTTATAACATTAGCACACAACAAAAAATCAGACACCATATAATACACAAATGTACTTTTTATTAAATTTCATTCTGTACAAAATTAATGTACAATACTCTAGAAAAAAAAATAAAAAAAATTATCTTTGAAAAGGTAGACAAACTTAATCCTATTTCAATATTAAAAAAGATACAGGTATCGGCGACTTGTGAGACCCACACATTGCCGCTTTTGTAGACTACTACACTACTACAATTAAAAAAAATACAAATCTATGTGAAATTTCAATTCGCATTTTTTCGCAAATGTCTGGGTATTTGCACTAAGTTTAAAGGCACAATGAATCTTCTCATGAACTACTACAAGTGTGCCAAATTTGAAAAAAATCGGAGGTTAGGGGGGGGGGGTAAGGAAGATCTTACCGTGTTCTTGTAAGCAGGAGAACATGTAAAGTGGGAGCAATGATTGGTTGGTGTCTGTTTTCCAGTAAATTTACTTACATTAGGTTTGAAGACAGTTTGTATCTACCGGTAGAACTGTTAAGTATTACAGAAGCTTAAAATGACTCTTGGGGGAAGAGTCTTTTTATTTTTCTTTTTTTTCTATACCTTACCAAATTTATCATTTGCTAAACCAGCTGACATGTAAGTACAATTATAATTATTACAATTGTATTATATATTTGTTTAGAAATTAATTAATTGTATCAAAAAAATCGCATTCATAATAAACGCCTAGATTATTTTTCTTTTTTGTGCATGTGAAACATATTTATTATTTATAATATTAAAAATAATATGAAATTGAATTATTAGTATTTTACATTTATTAATAAAAAAAAAAAAAAAAATGATTGTTCAACGCGAAGTTACCAAGTTTATTTGAATATTCAAAGTAATATGTGAGAATGAGAGTTAATAAGGTCTTGAACTAGGAGTATTTCAATTGAACTTTACTAATAGATGATACGTAATAGTTTTGCGTTGTAACTATTAAAGCATTCTATTGTTTTTAACAATCATATTTATCTCTGTTATGACATCTAATATTGCATAAATTTAATATCATAAATAGTTTATCCAATAATTTATATTATTGTATTATACAACAATAATTATTGTCATCAAAATATTTTAATATGTCGTAGATAAAATAATATTGTCAAAATAAATTAATGATTATTTATTTAATTATAAACAAATATTATTTAAATTATTTCTAATTAAAAGATAATTTATTAAAACAAATATAGTATATTTAATTAATACGATAAATGCAGTATGTACGAAAATAAGACATTATTGATTTAATCTCATTCGTAATCTGGCATTTCAATAGAAAATGAAAGAATTAAAAGCACTTGTTTAAACAGAATTATTCAAATTTAATTAAAACTTTATCTTATTTCAATCAAATAACGTCAGTTATAATTTTTATATCATTTTTATTAAACTTATCGAATGGAAAAACACATTTCAAAAAAAAAAAAAAAGAAAACACGATACATATAAAATAATATTTATTTCGTAACATTAGTCATTCAATTGCATTTCATTTCCAATTTTTTTTTTTACAAGTGAATTTGAATAATCTTTTAACAAAAAAAAAAAAAAAAACATATTCAAACACCATCAAATGTAATACCGTACATAACATATCGAAAATCGTTCTCGCATTATTGTGAAATTCATTTTTTATAACTTAAGTACGTTTTACTTGTCATCTCGTTTATTTTTGTCTGCACTTGTCTACTTTAAAAGGAAAAAAAAAAAATAGATTATGTTCTGTGAACAATCAAACCCACACACACAAATTAATTTAAAAGTCAATATCTGTTTCTTCGTAAAAGAAGCAATCTTAGTGTCGGCATTTAATGTGTAATCATTACACTAGATAAGAAGTAGATCTTGTAAATCTTTGTTGTCTTCCTGAGATTTCAATATTTAAGAACAAACTACGGCATTATTTGAGATCTTTGTTTTTCTCAAACACGCGATGACATACTTGTAAATCTATATGCAAAGATGATAACGTTTTATTGTGAGTTTAATTACCATGTACATACAGTAATGAATAGAATTTTATTTATAAATATATATACATATATATATTTTTTTTCTTATCTAGATTATCAAAATAGAAGTTCCAAAAAAATGATGAACTATTTTATTGAAATGTTATTTCTTCGAAATATCTAGATCCAACGTTTATTTTCTTCTTCGTATAATTCTCCCTGTAGATTCAATAGTACGGAAATTCTTTGTATAGTTTAACAGAGTCACATGCACTATTCTTATGTCATCTGCATTGGTACAAAGCACCAATGAACCATTCTTTCAAACAGACAAAGTCAAGAATATTAATTTGAAGACATTTTTTTTCTATTGTTCGCAATATGTTAATTTTTTTCAAACGCATACAAGTATTATTATGTTCTTATTATTTTATTATTTATATATAAATATTAATTATAATATTATTTTATAATTATTTTATATTGTTTATGCGTTCCTTTAAAATGTGAATTTTATAAAAATAAAATGACAATATTTTACAGCATTGATATTCATTTTAATATTTAATATTTGTTGTTCTAAAATAGAGAAGGAATTTGTCCAACAATGAAAGTTGCTGGCAGTGTAACACAAACGGAACTTTTACAAGAATTAACGCACGATTGTCGTTACGACAAAATGGCTAGACCACCCGGTCTAATTAATGCTTCCGATCCCGTCAAAGTTTATACAAGAGTTTACATATATATACTTAGATCAAATATGGCTAAGACATTGGTAATATAAACATTACAAAATATTATTTCATTATTATAAAAAAGTAAAGTAAAAACTTATGAACTTTTTTATCGTATTATATTTTAGCAATTTGGTGTAAATATGATGTTACAATTTCGATATGAAGATCAACGATTAGAATTCTCAGATCTTGCACCAAATTTAACACAAATCTATGGTGGAAAAGTAGCACACGATCTAATTTGGACACCTTCCGTTTATGTAGCTAATGAACGAAGTTCTGCTTCTGTTGGAAATAGTGTTAAAGATTTGTTGATCTCCATTAATCCAGCCGGAATGGTTATTTTGAATACCAGGTCTATGAATATTTTTAAAATTTCCTATTTCTTATTTTAATTATATCTAAAATAAATAATTAATGTATTTTTTATCTTGTTCTTTATTTAGAATGGAAGCTATCCTTAATTGTGGACTACGTTTAGAAAAATTTCCATTTGACGTGCAGGAGTGCCCATTGGCTTTCGAAAGCTGTAGGATGTTATTTTAGTTGTTTTTAGTATCACATGAATTAGTATATTGTTCCAGTCTGCTGCTTGGAAATGAATGGTATTTTTACCTACAGGGACCTACAATGTACAAGATATGGAACTGGTTTGGGACCAAGAACCAATTGTGCTTGCTGATGAGTTACATTTAACTGAGTATAAACTTGTTGAAAAATGGGTTAATCATTCTCACGTATCGTACACCACTGCTCAACAACATTATGGTCACTTTGGTAAATATTTAATTAAAGAGAAAAATCAAGTATTTACGAATAATAATAAATGTAGATAATAGAATGATAAATTAAAAATAATAGTTGTATTATTTTACAGTTTGTATAAAGACAAAAAAATTAATTTTCTAATGCGATATAATATATTATAATTTTCATCATTTTAGCTGGTAATTTCAGCTCAATTACCATAACATTTAAATTAGCTCGTGAAATGGGATTTTTCATGATGGATTATTATATACCATCGATATTAATCGTTGTCATATCTTGGGTATCCTTTTGGTTACACATGGATGCAGGTCCTCCTCGAATTGTTTTAGGTATTAATTTATATGAAACCCATAATATTAAAAAAAAAAAACTTTTCATATTGATTTAAAACTTTTCATTTATAGGAACAAATACAATATTAACATTCATGACACTTGCATCTAAAGTAGAAAATTCATTACCAAAAGTATCTTACATAAAAGCTAGTGAAATATGGTTTCTTGGTTGTACAATATTCTTATTCGCAGCGATGGTTGAATTTGCTTTTGTAAATACAATTTATAGAAGAAAGTACGTATTCAAATTTTTTTCTTATCTATACAAATAAACAAAATATAATCGATGAATATTTTTGTGCAGAAAAAATGTGCCATTAAAAAAGGTAAACAGCAAGTATATATTAAAATCAACGTTAACGCCAAAATTAGCGAGAAAACAGTTCCAAAAGAATACGACAAGTTTAGAACGATCACGTTCTTGGTCTTCACTTGATAATGGTAATATCAACGAACAAGATTATTCCAGTCAAAATTACCTAACTGTACACGTAAGTATACAGTTAATACGCACACAGTATAATATTATATTATAATAACAATATTGATATCAAAGAAAATTATTTGAAATTAGTTTCTATTTGTAAAAAAATAAAGTAAAAATGTAATCAAACTTTGTACATATTGGGTTTCTAGAGCTTTCCAAGTACAATCAATATACCTTCGGTAAAGATCGAGGAAGATAAGGATCAAGAATGTTCCGTGGGGAGCATCATGACGATTGACAGTACACCACCACCACCACAACCACCACCGACCACGAAACCATTTTCAAGAAGGCCAACCCTCTCACAATTACACAATTTCACAACAATGACACCCCAAGAAATAGCTCAATGGATAGACCGACGAAGTAGAATAGTCTTTCCTGTGGCATTTATCATATTTAATATTCTATATTGGTCCTTTATTTGGATTTAAAAACAACATCTAAAATATCCCCCCCCTCCGTCATTTCCTATAATTTTTATTATAAAAAAAAGTGCAAAAGAAAACGTGTGAAAACTTTCAGTTCAAATGTTGTTGTCTTGTTAACAGAAAAAAAAAATACGGATTATTATTTGTATTACAACTAGAAAAAGAAAAATGAAAATAACAAAATTTTAGAATTTAAATAATTTTTAAATAATATGAGAAATTTTTATTCGAAAGTTGTCTCTCGTTTATGTACACATATATAAAAAAGTAATGTGACATGTTATGGACAAGAAACGAGATTAAAATGTGCATTATCATTTTGTATTACGATTGAAATCATTTTAAAACGCGTTATTTTTGTTCTGAAATCTAATCTATCCGATAGAATTCAAGTTGTTAGATCTTATCTATTTAATTTGTTTAATTTAGTATTAGCTTATTTAAAACTTCGAATTATTTTGTATACTAGTAGTAGTACATTAGTAAACAGTCGAAATGTTAATTCTCGATAAAAAAGAAAAAGGAAAGAAGACAAATTATTTCCAAGAATAATTTTGAATGAATAAGTTACATTGTACTTACATACAATCTCATACACACATAAATCCATTTAATTTTATTTTAATAAAACAATCATCAGCACGAGTTTATCCCATAAATATTCAAAATAGTTGCAAGAAAATGTCGAAGGTCAGCATCTTATATTTTTCAATAGTTTTAAAGCGCGTGCCTCACGCAACGTCTTTTTATAAGTGAAAATCACCCTTCTTTAAGGGTGCAAATTATTATTTATTTATCCTTCCTATATATTCTTTGATATTTCTTTGTATATTCACATGCGCATATTAGATAAGTACACTATCAGTAAAAAGTTTGGAATCGCCACGTAAATTTAGAGATATAGGATATTTATAAAAATAGTTGCTTCGAAACATTATATAAACTATATAAAGATATTATGAAAATATGAAAATGTTGCAACATCTTAGAACATTATTCAATCTGTTAACACTTGATGTAATAACGATAAATCGTTTCAAAACTTATACAGCAAGTTATTCCAAATTTTCAACCGATGGTGCATAAACATTATATCCTATTATTCGACAATAAATGAAACTTTGAACAAAATTAAACTGATACATTTGCGTATGTCTATATAAATGTACCATAATTTAAATATACTATCTGAAAGATCGTACGAAAGGATCGTACACTGCAATATTGAAATTTGATGATAACAAAACTCACGAACCTGATGTTCTTCCTTACTTTATAATTTAGTCTTTTTTTTCTTTTGCAAATGTCACAAGTTCGTGTGTTTATGATATTATTGGGATGACAAAATTTCGATTTCGGGCACTTTGAAAAAATATTTATTGTTAGTTGAAAATGCGTTGCGCATAATGCCAACTAATGTTCCACATACGTAAGTAATATCGATCGATCATATCTGACCGTCTAGCTCTGACCTCGATGCTTAACTTTGTTCAGCATTGATTATTTTCGTCTCTTTGGAAGAGAATAGTAAAACCGCATAATTACGCGTAGTGAAACCATAAGTACGTTTATACTTACTGGTTTAACGACCGTGCATTTCTTATTTTGTATATACAAGATCATATAACATCCTGACATAATAATAAAAAGTTAAGATTTATTTATAACCCAGACACATGAAAGAATTATGTCTAACAAATCATTCACATATAATTTATGATTATCGAGACCTTGACAAAAAAAATAACGAAATTCTCTTTCAGTTCTTCGTAAATTTTCAAATAAATCGAAATATAATAAATGTGACTAGCAAAGAAACGAAAAAAAAAACAAATATTTTTCTTTTAGAACTACAATAACAAGTTGCGTATGCATATTTCTTTGAAAAAAAAAAAATTATAAGGATAAAATTATTGTAATAAAAGTTAAACAAAATTTGGGAAATACAAAGATGTCGTTAATTGGGATAAATTTGAAAATGGATTTGTTAGATAGTTACACGAGTTTTGATCAAAATATATTATACATTATTATATTTTAATTATGCTATTAATTTTTGATTTGTTCTTTCTTTCTATTGGATAGATAAGATTATGTTTCAGTAATAATTAACAATTAGATATAATAATTTTGAAGAAGTTAAGGAACCACGTGACTTTTAACTATTCAATGTTAAAAAATGATCGATGGGAGAACGTTTGAATCGTATCCCTCTCTTACACGAAAAGTTTGAACGTAGTGGAAAGTTCGTAATTCTTGAGGGTAAGCAGTTAAACTAGCTTAAGCTCGCACGTATATTGTCCGAGAGGGTGGACAGGTGCGCAGCTCAGTCGGACGTCTGACCTCTAACCGATAACGTGCGTTAAAATATGCTCGAGTGAAACCATTCCTTCTTTTACGACTCGAAGAATAAAAAAAAAGAAGAAAAATAAAGAAAACAAATAATCTACCATTTAATCATAACATTATCGAGCTTATTTATGCGAAGATACAAATCTAAACAATTATTCTTTATTTTTGTTCATAAAATTTGATTCTAAACAATTTTAAAACGATATTTCTATAAATTGAAAAGTTAACAAGTTTCTTTTGGAAAAGTGTACGATTATTTTTTTCTAATTGAAAATTATTATTTGGAAATAATTTAAAATGTAAGATTTACTTCGATAAGTATTGTTTTTTGTTTTGTAATTTTTTTTGGTTTGTTTTTACAATAGTAGAAAATAATTATTGTATAATGGACAAATTTGTGACTTGGGAATAAGAGAAACTATATATGTATATAGTTTTATATATTCTATGATACTTAATCTGATTAACCATACGATTTTATTGCATTAATTTGTTTATGGTATCACGTATTAAAAAGTTAGTCGTAAAATGACGCAATATAGTAGCAGTGGAAGTAGCAGTAGCACGAGTAGCAGTGGCCATCGTGATTTTAAAGATCGATCATCGAAAACGATCGAAGAGAAACTAAGGGTACGTAAATATTACTACTAAAACTTATTTTTCTTTTAATACTTAATATTATATTAAAATTCAACAAATAAAAACAGAGTTTTTTTTTTATTTATAATACGACACGTAAAATTAATATTTAAAATTTTAAAAGAAAAAAAAGAAATCAATTTGATGTTCGTGTGGTATCTTCTGGTATTGCATTAAATGTTGCAATTGATTAGAATCTGTATTATTTAAAATATGTAAGAAAAGTTAATAGGAAATGATTCATCATGTAACTGCTTGATAATCGCGTGACAAGCACTTCTGATGTCGCATGTGTCGAAGAAGAAAGACGTAATAAAAAATTAAGCATGGGTCGTTGAGCTAATATGAGCACACATATAACTACAAGAGAATCGATTTGAATAAAATCACTTACAACTTCTGAACTTGATAATGATTAATTATTAATGATGTGGAAGTAGACGATTTTCTATCCTATTTTTTGTAAGATCACTTATTACCTTCTCTACAGAGATTTAATGCGTTGATTTCTACCTTTTACATATTGCCCTATGTAAATACACATTTATAAAGATATATATATATATATAGATAAGACAATAACTAGATATAAATTGTTTTATTGATTAGGTCGCTGTACGTATAAGGCCCCTAACACCAGGTGAAACCGGTTCTAGAGCGATTCATGCCATTAACGATAAGGTAAAGGATCTATGCTAATTTTAAATGTCATCCAATTAAAATGGAAATATAAAAGCTAACGAGATATAAAAATAACTATACAGATGGTTATGCTAGAAGAAGTTATTGGTGAAAAATCAAAACGTTCATTTCCACGGCAATACCTTTTTGATGTTGTTTTCGGGGAAGATGCAACGCAGGTAAACAATTTTATATAATACAAATAATTAATTATTCAATTAATTATTTTTGTATAATAAAATATTGATCATATAGGAAGCCGTATACGAAAGTACAACGAAAAATTTGGTACAAGATGTTCTCAATGGTTATAATGCTACAGTATTTGCTTATGGAGCTACAGGAGCTGGAAAAACTCATACCATGGTTGGAACATCGTCAGAACCGGGGATCATGGTTCGAGCTTTGAATGATATTTTTCTGACTACCCGACAACTATCGAACAACGTAGAATTTACTGTAAGATCGTTGATAATATATACTATTAGTTTTGATTGAACTCGTTAACGTTTAAATTTTTTATTATATTTAATTTTACAGGTTACTATGTCTTATGTAGAAATATACAACGAAAATATTCGTGACTTGTTGAACCCTAGTACAGGATATTTGGAATTGCGTGAGGATTCTCGAGGTCGCAACGTTCAAGTTTCGGGTCTTACGGAAGTCTCCACTAATTCAACCGAGGAAGTAAGTTGATTGGAATCTTCCTACCAAGTCTATACCTACAAATTTCCGAAGTGGAATTAAGCCTTAATGGATTATTCCGTAGATCGAATCTTGATTTCCTTGAACGAACGTTCATACACATACATAATACGTTCTAAGCACGTGTAACTCTTTGAATGTATAATTTGACACAACGATCGATATCATCGTAGTAAGATAATTATTTATTCGTAAGCATGTTTCGTGCATCGACAGGTCATGCAACTCCTTCACAAAGGCAATAAAGCAAGAATGGTTGAGCCAACGGCTGCTAACGAAACTTCTTCGAGGAGTCACGCTCTTCTCAGTGTCACTGTTAGACAATCATCCTATTCTGATAGTGAACAACGTCATCGAACTAAAGTGAAGCAGGGTAGACTATTCATGATAGATCTTGCTGGTTCGGAGAGAGCCAAACAAACTCAGGTGCAAGAAACATTTCAAAAAAGAATATTAATTTTCTTTTTATTTATATCAATCCAATTAACATCGAATTCGTATGTTTAGAACAAAGGTAAACGTCTTCAAGAGGGTGGTCATATTAACAGATCATTATTGGCATTGAGTAACTGCATCAAAGCTTTATCCGGTGGTGCCAGATTCGTTAATTATCGTGACTCTAAATTGACCAGACTACTCAAAGAAGCACTTGGTGGTAACTGTCGCACAGTTATGATTGCTCATGTCTCACCTGCAAGTATACATCGTGACGAGAGTAAGAACACCTTGAATTATGCGGACCGTGCTAATAAAATTTCTAACAAGGTGGAAAAAAATGTTCTTGACGTTAGTTATCTTCACGTTGCCCAATACCGGGACATTATCAGTGATCTGAAAAGTGAGATTTCACGGTTAAGGAATAAAATGAAAGAAGATAGACCTTCGGACAGATATGACGAAAAGCAACAGGATGGTCACGGTTCTGATTTTAGAACTTTGAGAGAAAAAATAGTATCCGCTTTTAAAGAACAAATGCGTTTAAGGTAATGTTTATAGACAGTAAATTGATATTAGACAAAAATAATTATTTGCAATTTTATTTAAAAATGATTGACGAACAGGAGGAAGCTTATGGAACTGGACAGTCATCTTTTAGGATTAAATATTGCTGCGGAACAACAGCACTCGATAATTTCTCAATGGGAATCAAGAAACAACAGAGTGTACGGATCGAGTAGGGATTCCGTACATCGTCGTCCTGGAACTGATTATCAAGTAGAAGAAGTTGATGATATAGGCAAGTGAACAAAATTATGTAATCAATACATTTTAGGACGAGGATTAATAATACTTAATATTTTCAGATCTTCTAGAGGACACTGATCTCGAAGATGATTCATTGGTACAACAAGCTTGGGCTGAATTAACAGAAATTGCTAAGGAACAGGAAAGATATGTTGAAATGCGTGCAGCTACAGAAAAAGAACTGGAGTCTTGTAGAAAACGAAGTGTTGCGTTAGAAGATGTAAGTATAAAAAAAAATAAATAAATCCACATTTGAAAGAACAAAGAATATCAACTAAAATGAATTTTCTTGTAGGAACTACCATCTCGCATTAATTCGGACGAAGAGCGTGAACTTTTAGCGTTGATGTTAAAAGTCCACGAACTGGAAGCCGACAAAATGATGCTTCAAAGTGAAAGATTAGTAAAACAACACGAACTTAGAAGACGAGAACTTTTACTTTTGCGTTATGATCGACAAAGACAAATATCTGATGAGATAATCACGAGACAGAGACGTATAATGGAAGGTACGTTAAATAGTTTAATAAAAATATGAATGTTTTAACGATGTAGTCTTTTCACAGATGGACGTTTGACTTTACCACCGGATTTACAAAATTTATATTTATTATATCAACAAGAAATCCAAACTGCAACATACGTGGACAGTAATCTAGCAGATCTGACATGTTCATCTGTAGCATTTGGAGCTAAACTTCCACCTATATCTAGTAGTCTGAGTTATGATACTTTTAATAACGACAGCAGAATACCAAGCAGGTATGCACAACAATATAAGCCGATAATATGAATATTATCGATTGGGTTGTACTTTTTATATGTATGGCGTGTAGGTAGTTATCGAACGCCTTGATATTCTATTGCGGCAAACCAGTCATGATTATTCATCAAATATATATGCCTGTTGGAATAAACTTTGTTATGAGTAAAAAAAAAAGAAAGTATTTTTACATCAGACGTTCAGACTCTTTAAAGTTGTTTTCTAGTCGCAAAAGGTATCCTTATAGATCCTGAAAAAAAGGCAAGACTAGACAACAATAAAGAAAATTCATCGATGACCCTCTTCTTTATTTCTTTCTTTCTTTCTTCCGTGTGTTATCGATCGCGTAGGAAATACAAAGTAATACTTTCCAACTGTGTAAACTTTAACTTCTCTTTCGTACATAAAACCCATCATCGATTTTCCATCCCCTGTTTTCATGTTTATCTGGCACGTTACACATTAACTCACGATATATCAAAAAGAAATTGAAACATTTTAAAGTGTGGATGAGAGGAAATAAATTTACGGTAATAATATTGTAATTTATGTAATTAGTTCAACAGATTCTGATTGGGATCAATCACCCTTACCACCCATTCAAGAACCACCTGACGTGGAAAGAGTAATGGGTCCTGTAGTACAGCCTCTAATCTCTCCATCAGTTCTCTTCCCACCAATTCCATCTTCAAATACAACGAGAAATCCGTAAGTATATTTATTTTCATTTCAAAAATATTATCATAAATTAACATTTGATTTTTCCTTTTTTGTTTTCTAAATATTGACAATACCAATTTACAGAGACGCGAGAAAGGAATGATAAGTTCAAAACTTTTTTTTTTTGTAAAGGATTAGAAAACTCCGGCGTATATCCAGCGATGATAGCATGGATTCTGTAAGATATTCGCAAAGCAGCAATAATCGATATAACGCATTAAAAAGGACAAACGAACGAGAAAAACCGAGCTGAAGTAATTATGCATATATATAAATTATTATTATTTATTTATTTATTATTATTATGAGACAACTCGTCTTGTTTGATCGATTCATTCCGTTCCGAAATAAATCGATTAATATAGTATAAAAAAAGAATAAAGTTATGTATATACTTTTATGACACAGTTAGATAAGGATAAATGTCAACGTGAATTTACAATATGGTTAACTAGTTTTGATAAACGTTTCTTAAATCGATCGTATCGAGAATATTAAAGGATGCATCATTTCTTTGATGAATATTTAAGTATTGTCAATCGAAATATTGTTCTTGACATTTTCCCTTCTTCCATCATTGATTGACCTTATTATATCAATTAATTGTTCATTTCAGATCGAAACTAAACTTTTGCGACTCTCGACGCCTTTCACGTGCCGTATTAGAGAATTTACGAAGTTGAACGTGTTCAAGATCTGTCTCGTTGTCGTCCTGCTTGATGATTTCACTAATAATAGGTCTGACCGCTATTCGACTACTTCGGAGTCTTCTACGAAGTATTCTAGGATCACTTTGAGGATCTATGGCCTCCCGGACTATACTAAAGGCACGATGTCTTTCTCGAGGACTCGTACTCGACGAATAATTTAGTTGTTTCCACTCAGACGATTTCCATGAATTCGATTCCTTCGACTTTTTCTCAGGATGCTCCTTATTATCCACAACTCCCCTAGGTTCCGATGGTAATTCGTCCTTGAACTCGTTTTTCTTATCATCGTTCGTTTTCTATGAAACGATTATAGATCTATTCTTTAACTTAACAATTATTTGTTTTTTTTACAATAATTAATCTACAAACAAGTAACATATGTATATATTATTAAAAAAAAATATATTTTTACTTCTTGAACGAGAGAAGATTTAACGATTGAAACGGTATCTTCTTTGTGTTTGTCATCACGTTCTACTTTCAATTCAGGCAATTCGATCGTTTCGTCCTCGGTTTTCAATTCGTATGCTAACGCGTTATCATAGTTACTGGTCGTAATAGTATTTCTTGGCTCTAAGGGCGAATTTTTAGCATTCCAATCGTTCAATAACATATCCCAATCCTTTTTTCTGTCTTTCCAATATGTCATTGTCTGACCGAATACCAAATTGTCGGTACAAAGTGTACAAAGACCGAAGTACTATACTATCAAAGTTAATTAATAGATAATTAAAAAACATTTGAGCTTATATGATTTGCATATGGAAAATTTTGCATATAAGACAAATATGCCTATTTGAAGACGTTTTTCTTTTTTTTTTAAATCTTACCGATCGCGGTATTGCATCCGTTTCGATGATTTCGTATTGACGAAACTCCTCCATCTTATTTACGATTCCGTTTACAATACTATTAATATACATTGTCATTGCTTCTTGGCATTTTCCAGTCATATGAACTGGAAAGGTTTGCTCCAAGTACCGCAAAAAGCTCGTTTCAAAATTCTAAAGGAAATATTTATTATTTTAGAAAATGGAAATTTTACCAATATGTTTATTTACCAATAAATTTTACCAATGGTTGTGTGGATTAGATAAAATATACTTATTTACAAAATTAATAAAGCGCGCGCAAATTTTGTAAAAATTGTCTTCGTGAGTAGTACTATATATTTACATGGTAATAAAATATTGAATTGTATTTTTATGGACTAGTAATTATTATTATTATTATTATTAGTCACCATAATGACATACTGTCATGTCTCCTCTATCTAAGCGCATATCTTTGTGAACCATAGCGACGTAACCGACCAAACGATCTAATTGTTTTCGATTTCCATAAACATCTAGCACAAGGTATCCTATAGCTTCCATAATTAGTGTGAATTTTGCGCAAAGGCGAACATCCACGCAAAGAGGTATACGTGGATTTAAAGTATAATACTTTATGTACTGTGGATACGTTTCAAGAAAACTGAAGATATTTGGGAGAGAAAATTAACATACATCATTTCAATCGGTAGTATATAGTTAGGTGAAATTAGTTAAGAAATAAAAACCTTGTGAAGAATAAATTTCCATAATATTGAGGCTTATTTTCAATCTCTGTCCATAATTTTTTAATTAACAAATATTCTTCGGTAGACAATTTGTAATAATTTTGGATAGGACTACTTTCGTATCTACTCTGCCTTAAACCCATTTTCTTTTTTATTTTAAATGCTGTCAAAAGCAATTGACAATTTGTATATCAAATAAATGTTCAATAATTTAAGTTGAGCATCACTAAATGAAGTATGCTGATTATCCATTATAGTGATTTCTTCAGTCTATTAACAGTAAAAGGATAAACACTAAGAATAATAAAATAATTTTACTCATGAATATTTTTATTAAAAAATCTTTTATGTTACAGATATTGTTGTTGCACCGGGAGCAAATATTTTTACATGCCAATCTAGTAATTTATATAAATATATCATTTTTTCTGTCCAATGATATTCTATTCTTACAGAATCTATGTTCCAATTAACTGTTACTTTCCCAGAAGCATCACTCGAATGACCAGTTGTTAATGGTTCTGCTATTAGAACAAGATCTGCTATATATTTCAAATTATTACTAATAAAATCGGGAATAGAACTTTGTACATTATTTTGATATGTATGTACTGTAATACACAACTGTGTCATTGGATAAGATTCCATAAGTGATCTTATACACTTTACGTAGTGCATAGAGTCTCTAAAACTTAATCCTAAATCGGACAAATGAGAAATATCTTCTATAATTATTAAAACTTTTTCATTTTGACTTGTCATTTCCTTATAGCTATTTTTTAAAAGTTTAAACATGTTATCAACCACAGTTTTATCTGTATTATTTAAATCAGAGAGAATTCTATTACCAACATCCATAATGTCAGTATCCATGCATATCTCATTTACATTATGCATTAATTCTTTCATGGGTTCAACAAAAGTTACTTTACCCTTTTCCTTTAACGTCATTAAATTATAACCACTTCTCATACCCACGTTGTGATAATGATTAAATGTATTATGAAAAAGTACAAAACAAATTCCATAGTCTTTTTCCAATGCATTAGAAATAACTGCATTTGTTAAGAAATTAGCATCACAGCCATGTTGCTCTTCAATTAAAATTATTCTTCCAAGCATGTCCACTCTATCGATACCAAGAGTGCTGCATATAGATCCCATTGAAGTTACCATGTTGTAATAAATTATATAATTAATATTTTTATGAAAATAGTGCTTCACAATTAATATTTCTTTCAATGATATCTTCTCTCTGTATTTTCATAAAAATAACTATATTATAACCTATAAAAAATATATTTAGTTAAATACATTAAATACTATCATTATAAAAGAAATATATAATAAAATATCGGGATACATGCTAATAAAGATCATGCACGTGCATCAGTCAAACGAATCTATGTATATTTCTAACCTCAAAAACACAAGAGAATGATAATAATTGCACATTGTATTCGTTTAGTTTAAAACTATCATTTAAATAGAAAAAATCTTATAAAATAAACAAAATTAAATAAGTTTATTGGAAAAGTCAGAAAGACAATGAGTTGAGTATAATAAAACTAAGTTAAATAACTTTGACAAAGAAATTGATCTGATGCAACAACTTAATATGTATTGCACGCACAATATCATAAAAAAGTTTTCTGTAAGAAATAGATTACATGAAGATCTTCTTTCAATAACATATAACTAGAAAAATATAAAAAAATAATATAAAACATTTATTTGCATCTTATCTCGATATTAAATGACATATTAATGACTAGACAAAAATACAAAAAAAAAATAAAAAATTACATAGCCAACATCCCAACTAAACTGATGATGAATTTAATGATAACAGTATCACTGACAGAAGAGCTTTAAATGTGCCGGTCAAAAGCTTAGCACTGTCAGAAGAGAGATTACATCAGTCACTGTCCCGCAATTGTAATTTTATTTAATCAAACTTGTACCACTTGCTTTTTCTGATGCAACTCACTAGTAATCGTAGATTATTAAACTTCATAAATCGTCAATTGTCCTTAGTACGATATATAAAGAAATATTAACTGACCCACAAGGTGATGATAAACTATCTATCGATCAATTATCGAATTAAAATGATTTGCGCGTGAATTGAATTTAAATATTTTTTTTCTAATTTAAGTCAGTAAAAATTTATTTGAAATTCGCATTAATTCCCGCGAATTTTTACATCTAATGCGATCTTATATAATCGATATGGAGTTTATCTTTTATCTCGATTATCTAACGAATTATTTGTAAAAGTATTTACATATAATTAAATTTGATTTGTCGATCGTTTTTTATAATTTAATAATTAGAAATAAAATGATATGATAGGGGTTATTTATTAATATTGATATTATATTATATTGTTTGATAATAATGTAATAGGTATCGAAGGATGATATACTTAACCCCATCTGATTCTTTTCGCACATGTTAGTTTATATTTTCGGTACATGCGCTTAGTTCTTACCTTGAATAGTGTGAAACAGTGTAAGCATTTAGGGTTGATCGTATTACGCCTAACCTCAATATTTTTCAGTGTGATCTGTTAAAGATTTATAATTATCAATTATTAGATATAATATTAATTTAAAAAAATGATTTTTTGAGTTACATGGAAACAGAAAATTCTTACACTCAAAGAGAATACCTAATCTTAACGTCTTAACCTTTTTTTTATTATACGAAACGTTACAATTGTTTAGAAAAAATTAGAAATTTTGTTGGCAATGGCATCATCATTTATTTTAAGAACTTGTAAAAGGACGACAAAAATTGGCACTCGTTTGCGAAATTATTCTTCCAACGTAAATGATAAGGTAAGCTAGAATTTTGTTCCCTCCTTTTTTCTCTTATTATTTTACTGAAATCGTTACTATCTTTCGATTGTTACTATTGGACAAAAAATTAAGCCCGTCTAATTGGTTGTTGAACATTTAAAAATAATCATAATTTAAATAAAATTATTTTTTTAATAGTACAATTAAATATAAGAAAAAAAACAATAATAACAATAAATTACTTTAATAAATAATTCGAATTGAATAAGAATTATAAAAATAAGCTAAAAATAATTAATTTTATTTTATAATTATGTCAAGAACAATAGTCATATAAAATTAAAGTGTTTATGAAAAAAATACGTGATCACGTGATGTTTGTTACAAAATTTAAATACCAATTTGCAATTATTAGAAATGAATTTTTAGCGTGGAAAAAGATGTTAAAAAATAAATATGTTTGTAAAAACAAAAAAGAAGGAACAAGGACGTTCTTAAAAAAAAAACCCATAAGGAAGTGTCAGTTATTGGAAGAATGATTTGCGAAAAATGACCGACGAGGGGGTAGGAGAAGAGACAAATTTTATGATGCGGGGATACTAAGACGTTTAACCCTCTGAGTATTAAAGAAATTTCCCCACTCTGTTCATAACCACATATGAATGTTCCTCCTCCTTGTAACAAAACATGAGCGTAACAAAAATAGGCTGATAAGAAAAGTAAACCTAATATTCTGTACTGTTCTCTTTCTTCTTATTTTTTTTTTCATTTCTTCAAATAATTTCTACCTTTATTTGTTTACCTATTACTGTTTGTAATATTTTACAATATTATTTAACTTTATAACTTACTTAATATAATTTTGTAGCCATTATTCTTCATAATGTAAAATAATAATACTTAAATTTTCGCATGATCGTCTTTATTGATATACGGCACTGGTTTCTGAAACAAATGATAGAGAAGGGGATACACGGACAAAGGGTAAGCGGAGATAAAAAGTGTAGCTCGACTCGAATCGGTTGCTTAGTGACTTCAACTTTGCGAAGAATCATTCGATTCATTCCGTCTTTTGACTCCTCAAACGAAGACTCTTCTTTTAGATTATACAGATCTAATTCGTTTCATCATCCAACGTAGGTAAAATTTATTTAGAATTATACTTCATCGCACATACAATTTTACGTAACATTGGTATAATTCAATATAACAAATTAATCTTATTTTAAAATAACTTTTTTACTTTATAACTATAAATTTATCTAGATAATATTTTCAATTTTTCGCGCACTAACAGTGGGATATCAAATTAATCATCTAACTTAATTATTAAATTATAATCATTTAATATATTAGATTATTTGGGTAAGAAATATATTGTTAAAATTTGTAAATGAATTTTAAGATGATCATGCAAATTAAAAATCAATGCTTTTTCAATTTAATTCTTCTATTTATGGTTTTGAAACGTTAAGGTGCTTTTACACGATTCGATATTTTGAAACTATATAAATTATTATTTAAAAAAAAAATTTATTATATCTAATATTAATAACAAAAAATTTACTTTTCTAATTGTCAACAGAATTTCTTTTAAAATGATAAATTTAAAAATAAACTTTGATTAGAATTATTATTAAATAAGGTATTACACTTGTCTAGTCTCGATACCACCGGTTGGTTAGCCTTGATAAGTCACGCGCATTCTTGTGTATGTTCAATGGTCTGAGCACTTATATTCGGCGCGTTTAAATTAACGCAACACAGTCATTACACGTGGACGCGTTAGTTCGCACGTGTGTCGTGTTCTTTGAACTTGAATTATCTAATTGTAATATTTTTTAGTTGATCAATCTTGTTATATTTGATTTTTTTATATTTTATATAAAGTTTATAAAAAAAGAGTTAGAAAATGATATTACATATATTAAATAGATTAAATGTTATCAATTTATTATTAACGATGATTCTACTATTTTCATTGCCACGAACGGTGTTCTCTTATCTTGGTAACTGTTCCTTATCCTACGATGTGTGTAGCAGTGATGTGTACGAATGTAACTTTTGTCTTCCGAAGAAAATGCCTGGACAGTTGGAGGAAGTTGAAGGAAAACGTGCCACTTTTGGCATGGGATGTTTCTGGGCTGGTGATTCCCTTTTTGGAGCTTTACCCGGTGTCATAAGGACTTCAGTTGGTTACTCAGGTGGTACCAAAGAGTCACCAACATATAAAAATATGTAATATATTTTTTTTGTTTAATTTTCATTCTATTTGATTAATAATCGCTTGTATCATTTTTGATCATATTTATCTTTCCATAACAGGGGAGATCATACCGAAGTTATTGACATTGAATTTGATCCAGATGTTGTGTCATATGCTCAATTGCTTAATCTATTTTGGAATAATCATGAGTATAGTTTAATCACTAAAATTAAACGACAAGTAATTATGCTTTTTTTCTTAGTTAATTTTAATATTAGATTTATGTTAATATCTTTATTTAATGTAATTTTGAAATTTGCAGTATATGTCGTTAATTTTATATCACGATGAAGAACAAAAAATGATTGCTGAAAAATCTAAAGACCACGAACAACGTGAACGCAGAGAAACTTTTCTAACTGAGATTAAACCGTTTGAAAAGTTTTATCCAGCAGAAGAGTAAGTTATACATAGAACTTATTTTGTTCTTATGTATAATTTATTAAATTCTAATTTTATTTGTATTTTTAGCTATCATCAAAAGTATCGTCTTCAAAATCATCCATGGTTGATTGAAACTACTGGTCTTACAACTGGTGAAATATTACGTTCGTCTTCTCTAGCAGCTAAATTGAATGGGTATATAGCAGGGGCTGGAACGTTAGAACAATTTGAAAAAGATTTACCAAATCTTGGACTTAGTGATAAAGCTGCACAATATTTAAAAAAATATCTTATTAAAAATCAAGGAACTGGTCTATATTGCTAGCTTATTTAAAGAAATCAATTAAAATGAATTTTACTGAGCAGGTGTAGACTGACGAAATTAATTCCTTTTTACAAGGAAATCTGTTGCTTAATTTAGTATAATTTATAAAGTTTTATTATTAAATTGTTTAATTAATAGATACACACAAAATGTTTCTTCTGTTAAAAATTTAATTATGAAATATTTATTATAAAGTTTAGATAAATAGTATTATATAAAATCACTTTTTATTTGGATTTTTATATCATGTTGTGTAAGATATAGTTAGTTAAATTTATTAACGTTACATAGTTCTGTGGATATTACAAACTTCTTCTTTTCATATATATAAATGTGAATGATATTTCATATATTTAGTTATTTTACATCTACAGTATTATTCATACTTCTATCGAGAATATAAGAATAAAAAAAAAAAGAGTACTATCATTGAGATTATAAATGTAAACATGACTTATTTACATAAACAACAAAAACCACATGTGTTTACATTGCATTTGTTTAAATATAATTGTATAGTGATGTTATAATAATGTAATTGCTTACGCTGTAATTTTTGCAAAGACATTGCTTATGCAGAAGTGATTTTTAAAAATCGGGAATATATGTATTATAAATGCAAATGTAATTGCAATTTAAACCGATTAAAAACAAAGTACCTGTACAATATAGTATAGGCAGAAATATAAACAACTTTATATTTAAAAAAAAAAGGTATCTTTACAAAGAAAATAAAAATATATTTTAAAAATGGTTATTATATTTTGAACATTTATATTTCATAGAATTTTTATCATATAAAAATCTAAGTTGTAATGATGATCAAATGAAATATATTATACTATTTTTAATATTTGAGTTATAGTATTAAGAACAATTCCTAATGTAAGGTTACACTATTTTTGAATGAAAAAGGAGAATAATAAAATATAAAAATATATAAAGTTAAATGATATAAGATAAATATTATTATTAATATTATTATTATATAAGAGACAAACAAATATCTTTCAATTTTACTTAAGTAACTGATCGTTATATTTACATATAATTGTTTAATCATTAATAATTATTATATACAATTTTTTGTCTTCAATATGATGAGCACCATATCAGAATGTTTTATAAATACCATATATATAATAATTTAAATTATTTAATACAATATAATTTATATATATATTTTGCATTACATAATACTATCTATTATATTGTTCTCTTTAAAAGACAATGAATTATCTAATAATATGAAAATGTTCAATAATTATCTTATTTCCTGTAATATAATTCTAATGAAAGATGTTATAATAAATAAATTAAATATTTTATGTATTGCAATAAATACATGATAAAAAAAAACACGTTCTATATCATCTAATTAATTAATATTGAATAAGTACGTATAGTGACAGATGTGCATATATAATTCCATGTTTATTTCAACTTTCTACTTAATAAATTTTTGGTTATACATATATATTGTCATGAGAGAGACATATAGACAAGTAATGTTATGTAAGATGTAATAATAATCTTACATTTGAATGCTTGCCTACCAATAACATTAATTGTATTAGTCTATTTGAAATTTTTTATAGAAGTTAGGAAGATATCTGCATTCGTTCATATATATAAATGTTATATTAAATTTAATTCAATGAATATTTGTAATATTACACGTAAAATTTTAAGAAAATTATAATTATTGCAAGAATATTTATAACTATTATATTTCTTTTTGTTTTGAACACATCGATACTGATTATGCATAAGAAGATATAATTGGTTATTCATTATATGTTATTTATATATATAATATATATAATATAGGCTTTCTTTTTCTTTCTTATTAATCAATTGTATTTAGGATTAGTAATGACATTTTAATTAACAGCTCAAATAATAACAATTCCAATTGTACGGTAATAATATTGTTAAATAAAAATGACTATATTTTTGATACATATATTTTACAGCAGATATCTATTCATTAATAAGATTTTTTTCAAGAATACTGATATATTTAGTATTCTAATATGTCATAGAAAATTCTTTATTTCTGTAACTAATCGCATTCTGAAATATTTGTTAATTTAAATATAATATAATGATTTGATGAATAAGGTTCATATCTCAATTTGGACAATTAAAAGCCCAAATTATTTATAATTATTTTTCTTTCATAAGAATTGGTAATTTACAATTATGTATTAATTTATCTTCCTACAATCATGTGACAAATATATTATAACACATTTTTTTTAAAAAAATAGATGTCTTTAAGCTTTTTTTTTTACTTCATAAATAGACATTTAACATATATGTAATTTGGAAAATTTCATTATTTTCTTTTCTAATACTCTTTTTAAATAACAATGTGAAATATATTTAAATTACAATGGTGTTATTTGTTTTATAATTAAAGACATCATTTTAAGTACTTAACATGCTAATGTAAAATATATATATATAATATTACATTTTGTAGAAGCAGAAGTAGATATAAAAATTTGGCTGCTTAAATTAATACAAAATTAGCACTTATATAATTATTACACATTTTATATTTTATAAAAAAGACTGGAAGATATTGAGTGTAGTCTTATGTTTGGCTGCTGCTTATGAAAAGATAATTGTTTAATACGGATATAAATATATATATATATATATATAAAAGTCTACTCTCTTTTTAGAATATTTTTTTTTTTAAATAAATAAAAATCTGTACAACAAGGGTCATGTGAAGAACTGATACAATATATGGAGAGAAATTTTGAAACGTTAATAAAAGGTTTTTTTTTATTATATATATATTATTAAAGAACAAGTTAGATTCTCTACCATATATATAAAAAAGCAAAAAGAAATTACTCTCAGTTCTGCACAAGACCATTGTGCTCATAAATTAATAATTAAAATTGTATAAACGAAAGAATTAAAATTATGAACTAATTAATAGTATAAATACAAATGATAGTTTATGTACAAATTAAAGAATAATCAAAAATTGAACTATAATATACATTATCACTATATATAACTTGTTTAAGTACATATTTAATCATTCCAAAATAGGATAACATTTCTAAAATTGATCTTATATAACATTTTAAAATACTATTATTAATAACATACATTACATAAAATGCAATGCTTCTTCAGGAATCCCAATAAGGGTAATTAAGTATATATAAAAGTATATTTCTAATATCATAAGAAATTTGATCTATGAAAAATCTAAGAACTAAAGTACAGATCAATGCAATTAAAATTTGATCTTTAAAAACAAAGAAGAGAAAAAAAAACAATACGAATAGATGGATATATTTACCATGTGTGTTCAAGGAACATTTAGTTTAGTGATGTGTAACTTTTTCTCCTTATATATATGTACATTTTACATAACAGTACAACAACTCTTTTCTGAATGGTTATCACCAATAATTTCACTTGTGTTTCCAGTAAATCGTTGAAAGTCACTTGTGCCCAAATCAGAGTTGGATATAGATGAAACTGGTACAACTGGAAAACCATTTCCATTAGTATCCACGGAACCACTTGATATATGTCGATTTTGCGCCCTCTTCTTTTTCAAATCTGATAGAGATTTGACAAAAACTACAGACACGTGTATGTTGATCTTTCCATTGGTATCATCTGTCGAGTAAATAGGTTGCTGGCTGCCAACTGGTACGTCAGGTCCTGTCACTGCTGAGGCAAATAGGTAAATCCAGTGCTATTTTCCTTCAAGCTCAACTTCTTTTCGTTGTAAATCCATTTTGCGATCCCTTCACCTAACCCCTTATATGCTATGCACTGATTATGGTTGGAAATGATGTTTTCAACTATTCTCATGCATTAAGCATGACATGCTTGAGCGTAAGCATTAAACATCGCATAAATAAATACCATATCACCAGTGTGCATATACAGAGTATTATATAGCATGTTGCAGATCGAAGTCTTTTATTTATTTATTTTTTTTTTTTTCGTTTTTCTTTTAAGTCAATGTGTATATGAATATATAGAATATAATTATTATCTATCAAATTCAAAAGAGGAACTAGATTTTGTTATTATTTCTTTCAATTCTATGTCTCTACGTATAATAATGACTCTATTACAATAATAACATACTATTAACGAAATGTCATTATTATAAAAGTTCAATATTACTAAAGCAACTTTACTGCATTTTAACAAGCTACTATAATTTAACAATTTAGCTATATGTTAACTCGTAGTAGATTGAATAGTATTGAGATCAAATATTAATTATAATAATATCTTTTTTTTTTATGACATTATGTTTATTTACATATAATAAACTCTTATTATAAATTTGCAACAAGATCTGCAAATATGTTTTATATCACCAAATCCTATAACTGATATGTTTATTAAATTGACTAATATGATTCTATTCAATACTATTCATCTATTTCTTAATAATCTTAGAAGATGATAAGATACAGTAAGGTGCTTATCAAGCACCAATTATATACATACAATATATAGAAAGTTCATGATAAATGTAGATTACATAAAAGCTCATAAAATTGTAATATAATAATCATGCTGTTCTACTACACCGTAGGCCATCAATTATTTGGTATTTTGTGTTCAATTAATAATGTAATAAATGATGATAATTCTTTAAATGTATATGTGATCTATAAATTCCTAATGAGTATAGTTTATATTGATTTCTAAAGAGTAATTAAACTATCTTCTTTTTCATTGCGTTTTTAATACTTGTTATCCATTTTTTTTTAGAAATTCCTATTATTCTCAAGTTGAAAAATCTATTCAAACACATGGGAAGAATTTTATATTTGGCAAAAGATTATAATTATTTAATTATCAAACTTTTTTCAATAAATATTTAATAAATATAAGCCAAGCAAATGTATTATCTCAGTGAAGTGATTTAGTACAGAACTTCTACAGAACACTTGAGCCATATTGATAAACAAATGTACTGAAAATGTTGTATAAATATAAATTATATATATATGCATGATTGCAATGTATATACAAGGTTTTAAAAAATCAATTAAAATACTTTGCTCAAAAAAGTGATTAAAGAAATAGGAAAGTGACATAGAAAACTAACCTCAGAATTAGTCAGGAGCACGCAGTAATGAAAAAGAGAAAAGCAGGTAAATGACAGGTAACTAACATATTTGGACCACGTATTTGGATTATACGCAGAGCTCATAAACTATACGCAGAGTCTTCCATTTATATAATTACAATTTTTAAACTACGTTAATTAACATAGACTTCAAATTAATTTCATTTTTAAAAATTTAATTATTAGATAATCATTGACTGAAATAATCAGAAGGAGAAAGAGAGAGATGCAATATTTCTTAATATACATACATAACATAATCTTACTTTGTATATTATACAAAATTATAGTTATGTGTGAATATTAATATCATGGTATAAAATAAAATGTTCAATTTTATGATTTTTGGGATAAAGCTACCATTTACACAGTGTTCTACAAAACCACAACCAATACACAAGCATAAAAAGAATTGGAATGTACCTGAATCTTTATCAACATCTTCATGCAGAAAGGAATCATTGTCCTTTCCTTCAGGTCCCTTACGTACAGCAGGGGTCAATGTACTTGAATCAGTTTCATTATTTACCATGTCTTGCGTATTTGTGCTGTTTTCTGTTTGTGGAAGATTAGGAGTTGGAATACTAACATACGTCTAAAATAAATCAAATTAAAATTTGGTACTTTCTAATTAAAGATTTACTATAATATATATTCATTAATTAATGAAATCATTTTACCTGTTGTGCTTGTAACCTCAGTCTTGCTTCTTCTTGTGCATCCTTCTTTGTTGTAAGAACTTTATCTCTGATTGATGTTCGTCGTACACTTTGAGTACGTGTATTTATACTTTGCGATCTTCGTACCCGTCTTCCTTGTGCTTCTCGCAGTCGTTTACTTTCTTGTTCCGTTTTAAGTTCAACTATGCGTTCTCTAATTTCAGGGTCCTCACAAATATCTATAGTTCATTATTTATGTTATCATCACAGCTATTCAAAGTAGATAAAAATATTATTTCTTCTAATTATTTTGAAAATAAGTCTTTACCAGCAGGTGTTTCATCATGTTTATTTCGTGCATTTAAATCGGCCCCATTTTGTACCAACAGCTCTAGAACTTCTAACTGCAATATTTTAATATTGGTTTTTAACAATTCGAATATATTTTAAATACAGAATAGTAATATGATTACGTACATGACCCCAACATGCTGCTGCATGAACAGGTTGCCATTTATCATTGTCTTCTATATCCGTAGAAATATGTTGATCAAGAAGATATTCGACTACCCTTAAATAACCATTTGCTGATGCTATGTGAAGCTATAAATATTATATCATAAAATATATATTCAATAATATAAAATTTTATTAATAGGTAAGCTCTCTTAAACGTACAGGTGTAGCGCCTTGATGATCCTTATATTCAAGATCTCCACCCATGGTAACAATTTTTTGCAAATCTTTTAACATTTGAACTTCTGTTGATGCTCTAGTTTCATCTATTAATTCCTGTGTAACGCCTCGTCTAGCCATTTCACCTACAATGAAAATTCGAATTAATGTAAAAAGTAAAAAAGATATATTATTCTAATTAACCATAAAAATAGGAAACCAACCTTCTATACAATCTAATGTTTTTTCATCCTCACAAATGTCATAAGGCATATTTCCATCAGCGTTAACAGCCAGTAAATTTGCACCTCTAGCTATTAAATATCTTACAAGATGTAAATGACCGCAAGTAGCAGCAGCATGTAATGGAGTCCACTTTTCGCTATCTTCAGCATTCACATTAGCACCAAATTCAACGAGTAACTTCATCATTTCTTCATTGTCATCTATACAGCATTGATGCAATGCAGTTAAGCCGTCTTCATTAGTTGAATCAGGATTGACTCCCTTTTTTAACAGTCTTCTAACTAAAAATACATTTAGTATTAATTCACAAAATCTAAACATAATAGAAAATAAATATAATGTAATACTGCAATTTCATTCTATACACACTATTATTGTTACCTTCATCTATATCATTTCTTGCAGCAGCTTCTAGTAACATGACACTATCACTAAAATATATATGACGTTTGTTGCTTGTATGCCTTGTTTGATGTCGAAGCCATTCTTTTTCACGCTGACGCCACACTTTTAATTGCTGAAGTCTTCTATGTCGTGCAAGGTGTAGTCGTTCTTGTGTAGTTAGTCTTTCAACGCGAACCATATCCGCTACTAAATCAGCGTGTTCCATTGTTATGTGTTTGTAGTTCTTACAGCTGTACTTTCCTGCTAAACAAACATATTTCATTGTTTTTAAAACCATATACAATAATAACTTGTATAATAATTATTAGTTATTTATTTTGAGTAAATGTTCATTATAGTTACTATTTAAATTTACCATTACGTTTATACCACAACGATTTCATTTTAAAATACTTGAAAATTTTCCAATAAGTACTAATCATCATTTTCAAATAATACAGAGAATTAATTGTTTTAATAATATACGAACAATGTAATATTTTTGATTAACTGTTAAAGAATTCGTTATATATTTCAGTCTGGTGCCAGAGTAAACTTATCAATTACTTAGTCAGATAAAACGTATATTTGTACAAATGTTTCAGCACACATACAAAAATATCTCTCTGAACGAGTGGAAATAATTTGATATCTGTATGGTTTTCTGTGCGAAATTATAAAGAGGATATATTTCCAACAAATATCATATCAGTCAAACAAAGATAAAAAAATATTCAATTAACAACAAATTAATGAAGCATAAAGTTGAATTTCTTTATATTATTAAAAATGATATTATATATAAAAGAAAGTGTTATGACATATGGAAAAGGTAATCACAATATACATAACATGTTAATTATTCTTGCAAAATAATATGCTAATATATACATTCTATTTGACAACTTTATAATAATGTTTTAAATAAATAGACTCAAGTGTTAGAATGAAAATTTTAAAATCAGATAAACAAAAAGCTATCATAGAATATTTAAATTTTCATTACTATTCAAATAACGTTAAAAATAAATCTTTTATGAAAGATATTTAAAGTGTTATAGAATTTAACTACAAAAAAAAAATTATATAAATAATTCCTTACATTAAAATTTTCAACCAAAAAAACCATACCATATATGAAAATTAAATTAGAAATAACATATGTACTGATATAAAATATAATACAAATAAAAGGGAGAAAAATAATCACCTAACAGAATCTGAAGTGGAATAACAAGAGAGTTGAATAATTGAGTCTCTTATCTCATTAGAGAAAATGAAAACTGGCGAACGAATGTGTGAACGATAAAGAGTTAATCTCACATAACAGGTAGAAATACATGTACAATCAAAATTGGAACGTTTAATTTCTTTGTACAGAAAAGGAAATTTTAAAAAGTTAGTTGATGATTTCTTTTAATTAAAAAAAAAAAGAAAGTATATTAGAATGAAAGAAAAAATTGTAGTAGGTCAGTTGGGACCGAAAAATTAAATAAATTCGTTTATGTTTGTCATCATAAAATTTTAGACAGTCATGAAAAATCGTATTTTCAATCATTGACTGTCGTGAATAAACGAAGGTCAATTAAAAAAAAAAAGGAAAAAGAAACGTGTATATGCATCGGCTCAACATACTCAACGTAGACGACGTAGACGATGGGCCGGTTTACCTTTACGCACCTGCATGCACACGGCAACTCAAAGGGGACTTTTCTCCTCCTCCTCCTCCTCTTCCTCTTCCTCCACCGCTACCTCTTCCACCTCCTCTTCCTCCTCCTCTGTCTCCACCACTTCCTTTTTTGTTACTCTTTCGTGCAGCCACCAAGCTACTAACTACGTTCGATATCACACGACGAGGAAAGCTCGGTGGCTTTTTGACCGGTGAAAATATATTATTATCATCATGACCACTATCAACACTTTACTCTTTTTATTTTTATTTTATAACGAGTTGAAGAAATTTTAGAAATTCCACGCTGGCAAAAGGAAAATAGATAAAGAGACTATCACAGGATATAATAGTGATAACAATAATATAATAAGTTTAATTTATTAATGAATACACTTTAGTGATTATTCCGTTTTGTTTTTTCATTCACAATAAGGTTATCTTCTTATTGTTATTTATTATCTTTCGTTGGTGACAGTTCGCATTTATAATCTCTCCACTCGCTCGAGTTACGTTTTACCTGTCCGCCGCCATTTTTAAACTACCTGTAGACTTTAGTTCGCGCGCCACCCTTCACTCGATTTATTTCTTACACTTTCTTTATTTTAAATTCGGCGCGCTTATCAATACGCGAACTAGCCGTGAAACTATCCACGAATTATATTATTTTCTATCTTAGAAATTTAACTATTGGAGGAGGGGAGGTAAGAAATAACTTTATTACTTTCTAATGAATCATTTCAACGCGTATATTTATTTATATATCTTACTTGTTTTTAGAATATTCCGATATTTATTCGTATAGTTTAATTAGATAGAGATTTTAATATATTCATTGATAAGATATCGAATCGTCCGAGCGGCAACTTTACTGTTCATTTGTTCTTTAAATTGAGGTAATTTTTTATACTTTTTACACTCTTTTATATTAATTAATTAAAAGTTTAAACGTTAATTAATGTTGTAAAGTATAATTCATTTTTCAATTTAATTTCCTTTAAATTACTCAATAACAAGACGAATAGTCTGAATTTTATTCGATCGAGTGAGTTAAAAATTCACGGTATTTATAATTTATATTTCATTAGTATTAAAAGATTTTTTATTTCTTTAGCATCATGGCATCGATAAAAAAAGAAAAAGAAGAAGAAGATACTAAGTTATCAACGAAAATCATTAATCAAGGAAAAACAAAAATTCACCTGGCTGTGTGCGCTGGAATTTTTGCTACCTGCGGCAGCTTGTTCGGTAAGCTGTCTGGTGGCGCTGAGTTCGATTTCTTGGTTAGTAGCGCGAAATTTGAATACGTTAAATAAAAATACTTATTATTAATACATATTTTTTAAGCATATATATTTTTTCAATTAACGCGTTATTAAATTCTAATTAATTATGCGAATATTATAGATTAAGTTAAGTTAAAAATAAAATAAAATTAAATTAAATTAAATGAATAAATAGAAAATTTGTCTGATAAAAGATACCGCTGCTGTTAAAAACAAGTCTCCTCGTGCTCATGGTCGTTAGTAACACAATAGGCTGCACATTATTCGTAAAAGCTCTGAACGGAAGTGAATCTTCTTTACCTGCTACCGTTGCCAGCACAGCGACGAATTATGTTTGTTCGGTGAGTAACCAATTTATTTGCTGTTTACGTTTGAGAACTTAACGCGAATATAATCAGACAACGTTGCACACTAATAAAGTATTTCCTTTGCGAAAGTATTCTAACTAATAAGATAAAATGAAATTCTTTAAATTCCATTAGCACTAATTCCTCTGCAATAGCATACTTACTTCCCTTCTCTCTTTTTTATATTTCCGTCGATAACGGTAAACGTACTATCAATACCATCGCTCACTTATCTGTACATCGAGTAGAGTCTCACGAGCCTCTCTTAAAGGCTCTTTGATTTTTTACACGTTCTACCCTCGACTAGTGCTTTCCATTCGTATATACTAACGATTTCATTAGGTACTCTTCGAATAAAAAAAACTCACCTCAATCCTCCTCACATTCAAACTACGAATTTTACTTTGAAATCAAATCTCGTTTAAAACTAAGCGATATATGCACAATTTCTTCTATCCATACTCAAACAAGATTATCTTTAATTATAAAAAAGTATGTATCGATAAGGAACTATAGTATAACAAAAAAATTCTAATTATCTTATAATGGCTTCTTTTGTATTTTATTTATTTCATTAACCGTTTCCTATACGAGACTAAATTTTAATTCACCGTTACTACATTAAACATTAGAAAATTATGAAATACTAATCACTGAACCGTATCGCGCTAACTCCTGCACGCTGTATATCACTATTCAATGTATTAGTTTGTTCGAATGAATTCATTGGGCTTACATTAGGGCGTCGTTTGCCAATATGTTTTCCCAGAAGTAGCTAGCAGGCAATAGTGAAAGGTGTTCCACAAGGTAGACATAGGTATTACCGATCTCTACGAGAGAGTCGGTATAATGCGTTCGTAGCAATTACCGTAGATCTGATAATACAACGATACTTCTACGCGAGTACGAAGTACACCTCGTAATTCTCGATTGAGAGACATGTTGTACATAACTCGTTAAACTCTCTTTGAAAACGATGCTCACGTGAAGCGTCGACGAGTTGCCTGTTGCATAATAACGGCATGCGGAATATGCGTTAGGCGATTACAAAGCTACACATTGGGTATATAACACACACACACACCCGGAAATATTCGATAATCAATTTCTCGCATACCTTTTCATAATCATCAAATATAAACAATATCAAGATACGCAAAAAAATAAATACAAAATAAAAATTTAGATTATTAATAGACGATTACAAAGTTGCACGTTATAAGTCACATAAGCAAAACCGGAAATATTCAGGCATTAATTAGAAAAAATGAAAAAATTAAACTTACGATTATTAATACTTAAAAGTTTCCTTTTGGGTATCATCTTTACTTATTCACTATTTCAAATATTTTCTTTTAATTTCCCTAGGCTTTTCTCGGTTTTCTGATATTCGATGAATCGACCTCCTTAACTTGGTGGTCTGGTGCATCCTTGGTAATCCTCGGCTTGATTCTTATTTGCTACACACCAACCAAAGAAGAAGACTCTACCAGCCAACAGCGGAAGCTCAAACAGCAATAATTTACAACCGGCATTTTTCCAGCCGATCTTTTTGTAAGAGGAACAACGAGAATTGGTGACTCAGATTGTTACTCAGGTATACCTAAGTCGTTTAAATGTAATATATTCTTCTTCTTTTTCTTTTTACAGATTTTTTTTCTTACGTAAATGTGCACAAATAGTGCACACATAATACACCTTTACATTTAATTATTAACAGAATATTTTATTTGATTTAATAATTTCAATTGCATTCAATAAAATACACCACAATAATTATATTATAAAATTCAGTAAAACATATTGATCGTATATAATAAAAAATAATCTAAATTGTATCTAATATACACATTTATATAAAAATATAATATAAAAAGTAATTTAAATAGAAAAACATATTATTTCACTTAGAAATTATTTCATTACTATGTCTGGGTCGCTCGTTGAACGTGTTGACCCTATACGATATAGGGAAAAAAAAATGAAAAAAATAAAGAGAAAAGACCATTAAATTCCCCTGCGGCAAAATGCCATCATCATCGTAGGATTTGCGTAACCCGTTACGCGTTCACGCACAAATACACAAGGGACAGCTCGCCTATCAGAACGGTGGTGCATCCGTCCATCCAGGATGATTTTGTCTCACGTGCCAAGAGACAATAATGAAGGTATTATGAGAGGAAACATAAATAAGGTGGGTGGTAGAGGGACGAACGAGGAGGAGGAAGAAGAAGAAGATAAAAGATGGAATAAAGAATAGTCATCGAAAAGCGTGCGTGGTTGAGCTTATTAGTCTTTATATTCTATAAACGAATTAAAAAGAAGAATTGATCTTGCCTTGATCATTTATTGTGTTACCTTCTCTTCTAACATTATTAGCATAAGAATGCCGGGTTGGTAATATGTATTAGTAAATGCACATTCGTAGATATTTTTACGAATTCTGTCACGCCTCCTCGAAACTTGTTTATCATGACGCATATTGAACGATCAACTGAAAACCTACCACGTTAATGTTACCTTCGTAAATGTTAGTTTGTAAATTAAAGTTATTTATAATGTTGATTATAATGGATGGAATGATCTCTTGGTAATTTTTTTCTTTTATTTAAATTATCGTCAATAATATTGATCGTTTTTTTTTCTAACTTAAAGCTATAACAATGTATCCGTGGATTACGAAGATTGTATAATATCTTGGTTTTATTCGTAATGTATCATTGACATTGATTGGTTTTTTTATAATGAATATGATTAACTTGATCATAAATTCGTGTAAATAAAATATGTTATTTTATTAAAGATCGGTTAGGGATAATAACGTAAGAATAATAATCATAGGTTTGTTGTTACGTACGGATGCGGTCACGTAATTCTTAAAATCTAATAGAACAGACACGGTCTTTTTGTGGATGAAATGCACAGAAAAAAAAGAAAAAGAAGCACGAGGAGTGACTGAGTTTTAAAAGAGTGACAGAGTGAAAATGAGTTAAAGAAAGAGGGAACGAGTTTAGAAGCATATGAAGAGGCGCTTGTTTTAGCACAGTAAAGTGGGTCTCCGTGCTTCTAGTGCTAGCTGATAGAAGTAGAGGAAGAAGAGTAAGAGGAAGGAAGAGTAGAGGAAGTGAAAAAAAAAATTAAAAGAGGAAGAGAGAGAAAAGGAAAGAAAGAAAGAAAGAAGAAAAGAAATGCACTTTTATGAGAGTATTCTCTGCCTCTCAACGAATTTCATACACCTACATATATATAAATGTATATATACCTATTGCATCGCTTTCACCGTAGAGAGAAGCGTAAGAGAAATATTTATGCCGCTTTGAATCAAACGATCTTTTTGTTCGTTTCTAGGAATTCATCTACGATTAGAAAGAAGAGTCAGTCCGTCAAAAGATTAAACGAATATCCAACCGACAAATGTATATATATATATATATTCTCTTAAAGGACGCTTTTCATCGATAAGAATTCATCTGAAAATGTATAGAAATGAAGAAATACAAAAAAGAGAAATCCATTTGTTCCGCCATTACCTTACCAACTAGCAAATATATTATAAAAAGTATAAGAAATAAAAGCATACAAATAATCGTACAGATTATAAAGGAAAAAGGAAAAAGGAAGAAAAGAATAAATAAATATAAAATAAAAGAGAAAAAGAGAAACCGAGTAAAAGAGGATGTAGCGAAGATTCATTCAGAGGTTTGCTGGAGTATAGCGACCGTCCCATTTTATATCAGCATTCCATTACTCGAACGAACGTAGCCCAGTTAACTGTATTCGTCGACTGGCCCTAGTAGACCAGATTTACGGTTTGTGGGGCAGGGTCGGGGGTAGGATAGAAGATGACGATGACGACGAGGACGACGGTTAGGTATTGAGGGTGGTAATGGTGGTAGTGTAGTGGAGGATTTGTGTAAAGGTGGGGATAGTTCTTTATCGAGCGGCGCCTGCGCGAGGGCAACCCGAGCTACAACGATGTACGTTGGATAGTTCGTCCCGTCCTCGAGCGCTCCACCCCTACGTTTCTTCTCACGTTATACACAACCCCCTAGCCTCTCTCCCCACCTGTTCGGTATGCCGATCCACGGCTTTCCGACCTACCACATAACCACCGAAGATACAGACCAAACTCCGACACAACATGAACATTCTTCCCGACCTGTACCTACCTTAATAAGTTTTCCTATTTTCCATCTAAGAGATATTATATCATAATCATTTTATTCGTTCTAGGATTCTCGTTAAATCTTCATTTTGTTAGTACTTTCCTTTGATCAAACCGTCTCCTCTTTTATTTTACATAAATTCATATCCTACTTGGTCAAGTTTATTAAAATTGTTAAAGAAATCTTTTTGTTGGAATATTAATATTCTTATCTATAATCCTTTGAGAATGATTTATTTGATATTAAAGAATATTTGCTAACTTTCATATTGAATATTCCGATCAGAATATCCTAGGACACAATCGTTTTTATTCGAATTTGTTTTATTTCTTTTGACTCGTTCAAGGTAAATTAGAAAGGACGTGGATAAAATGTGAATTCGTTTTTCGTTACCTTCTCTTTCTCATCCTCATCTTTCTCTCCCCACCACGTGGCCCTTACCGTTGCCCCTTCACGGTTTGATGTTTCCCCTTCTACTGATTTTCACGTACATTCGCAGACGTCTTGTGCTCCCACCCTGACAGTGTCCCTGTATCCTCGCAACACTCCTTCCTCATACGGTGGTGAACGGGACAGTTTTCGCACGACGCGCCCTTTCATCAAAGCCACACACAGCAGCCGACTACGATCAAAGGAACAAAGTTACAAGTCAAACTAAGCAAACAAGGAAAAATATTTTTAAACGTCCAACTTCGATTAGTGACAGGAATCGTGTGTTTCGTTATCGTGACAAGATGTGATTTTAAAGGATGATCCTTACACTAACTATATAACTGGGAAAGAAATTCTTATGGATTGGTGAATACCAAACATTTCATGAAGAACACTCTTACTTTTATTTTTTGTCCTATTTTTAATTTGTTTTTCCTGTACTTTTTACTTCAAAAAAAAAAAAAAAAGGAAAGCATGATTTTGTGCACCTGTATATTTGTGATAGAATTCATCTCTCTGTTATATTTTTTGTTATCTTCAACATTAACCACATCGTATCACACGTCAGTGGGATGATCTTTATTAAAATACTTCAAGCTTATCGATAAGGGAAATGATACCCGTCATGTTTTTCATTATCTTGACAAGGAACAAGGATTCTACTTGAGAGATAAAATAAAATAATGGCGTGTGAAATCTGTTTGAAGAAATCGGATGAATTAAAAATTGTTCCTTGAAATTTATTTATTTGAAATAAAAATTAATTTGAAAATAATTAAAAATATTTTTATATTTATAGTTCAGTTTTGTTAAACGTATCGTCGAATATCCAATGGGGATGTTGTTGTTATGTATGTTAAATCGTCATGATTAAAGTGTGTATCGTTATCACTGATTATTAGCACGTTGTACATAGTAACGCTTGATTATCACCACAATATACGATTGTCAGAGGTATATTAGAACTGACACTAGAGACGGTAACTACTGATTATCACGCTACTAATAAACTGACACTGAACTATTTCATTCGTATTGTATGTTTGTCATTAAATTATTAATAAAAACATTGATATTTCGATCAGGATAAATAGAAATGCAATTATTAAACATATTTCACAAATCATTATAATGTTTACTGATTTTGTTTTCAATCCTTTAAACTGTTTAATTGTTTGCACGCGACTTTGTCACTTTTTTTTGTCTCTTTAAAGAGACACCGGATATATATGTTGGATTATTAGCACCATTAAGTTTATTTTTTACTGTCTATGTAATCGTGAACGTCTGTAAAAATAGAAGAAAAAAAAATTTTTATGAATGCTGATATATCTTCGTTAAATTTGAATTATTCACTCCAGTTACGTTTTCATGAAGAAAGAAAAAAAAAAAAACAAAGTAAAAGGTGAAATTGAAATTTTCAGTTAATGAAAACGATATCACTGTACGAGAATTAAATGTGTAACCACTTGTGTATGCTGTCCTATAAAAGTTTGAGTCATCTCACGCTGCGGTTTTCACATTAAGGTCTCATAATTAATTTTATTTGGTATCGAACACGTTAAGATTTGTTATAAATATATCTCATGGTTTTAACCATCATCTATTATTTTAATTTTATTTTTCTATTTATATAGAATCAATCAAATTTTTTCTTTCATTGTACACGCTAAATTAAAAATCGATTTAAAGCATCATTGAAAAGTCCTCAACGTTTATTGCATTTTCTACAACCGCACAAACAATTTTTTTAATTAAATTACAATTAACTTTTTATATTTCTTAATTAATGTTACGGATTAAAAATAAAATAATAAAAATAAGAAAAATATTATTAAAGATACGATAGAAAAAAATGTTTTCTCATTCATGATAAATGCATAAAAATCAATGATACATATTATGAATCATAGTAATACCTATGCATGCACATTTGCTATAGTTTTTTATCTATAAGTTTTATATATAATAATATAATAAAATAAAACTACAATAAAAAATATAAAACAAAAATTATATAAAATAAACTAAAATAATATAATAATAAAATTAATATATATTTTATTTTATATATATATTATTTTATTATATTAGTTATTATATTATATATATATATATTTTGTATATTTTAATATATATATAATAATAATATATATTTTATATAAAATATATATCAGTTTTATTTTTATATATAATATTGGATTACCCAAAATGTTTGTACCAATTTAAAAAATTTATTATATATAAATATCTATATTATATTTTTAAATATTAAAATTAGAATGTTTTCCATATATAATACATATTTTTTTCTCTCTCTCTTTTTTTTTTATAGATATTTTAGTTACAAAAATGTTAAATAATTATTTAAAAATATTATCGTTGAATTTCATTTGAAATAGTCTACATTTTTAGATCACTTGGCGTACATATGAGGAGTGTATATCATTTTTCAGTTAATTCTACATACATATAAGTACACATGTTAACTTTTCAGATAACTCGATATATATAGATATAAATATAAATGTAGACAGAAATGAGTTCGTAAATGGAAATGAATTGATGAAAAAAAGTCAGGTTTCCTATTCTGGTAACTTAAGAAAGTTTATAGAAAGCATCGTCAATGTCTGCAATGTCTCAACCTTTTAATACAGTTTCTAAAGATATCTATCGTTAATATGAATTCTAAGTTCGACAAATTTTTCTAATATCCATGATCAATGTATATATACATATATGTGTTTGTGAACATTCGTCATATAATATCTATATATATATATATATAATAAAAAAAAAGATATCTCGCTAAATTAAAGTAGGTTGGCACGTTTCCAAGTAAATCGTCTGTCGTCAATGCCGCGTAATTTATTTTATCGATTTGACTGCAATCGATATTATTGCAGCATGACGAGTTTAAATGAAACTCCTTCATATTTTTCATATTTTCTTTTTGGTTAATTTTATTTTTCATTATTTTCCTTCTTTCAATCTTTCATTTAATATTTTCTTCGTTGATTCTCATAGGGGAAAATAAGATTAAAACATTTATCTACTTATTGTCTTATTAATCTTATTATTATCTCTTTGATCCTCTTAATATTTTATTTCTGCATGTCAAACGTTTACAATCAACTTTATTATTATTATTATTATTATTATTATTATTATTATTATTATTATTACTTTCATCTTATAGTCTCTTTAAAATCCCTTGATAATTGTGAATAAGTATTTACTTCCCTTGGGAAGAACTACTTTTGTAGATTTATATTTACACAAAAAGGCTAAATACTCTCACGGGTTTGTTAAAGAGGGAAACAAGAAGAAGAGGGTAAACGCGATAAAAACCGATCGATATTATCGATCCTCCATTATGTTTTGCATGATAAAAAAAGGATTAAAAGAAAAATAAATTAAATTAAAAATGTAATAATATTATTTCCAAGTTCAATCGAATAATAAAATAAATATTAATTGATTACGTAGAAATTTTATTTCGTTTTGACTAAAAAAATTGGAAATAAATAATAAAAGAAAAATATTAATATCTCGTAAATTACTTTCTTTATATATATATATAATATAATTATATTATTTATAGTATAATTACTTATATTTATTATACTATATTATAATTATATAGTATAATTATATAGTGTAATTATATAAGTATAAAATATATAGTATAATTACTTATTTAATTATGCTATATTATAATTATACTATATATAATTTTACTATAAATAATATAATTACTTACTATAGTATAGTATTATACGTAAAGTAATTATATTATTTGTAGTATAATTATATAATATAATTAAAATAGTATATATATATATATATATTTATTTATTTATTTATTTATTTATTTATATTATATATAAATCTTTCTTTCCTATTCCTTAAAAAAAAAAAAAAAATTCATTCTCATTAAAAGGTATATTTTTAGATCATCTAAACGTTTCGTTTCTCTTGATAGTTTTTTTTTTATTTCTTTTTCCTTTCCATCCCTTATCTTTTTTCCCTCTTTCTCTTTTTTATCCAACTTTGGCTTACTTTTCATTCATCTCTGGCAAAGGGAAAAGCAGACGGACGGGGTGGTGAAAAGGGAACGGCTCTGCCTTTAATCATGCCCGCTCGTTGAAAAAAAAATAAAAAAAGAAACCCATTTGGAGAGTAGAAGATAGCCAGAAGACGAGGGTGTGAGAAGAGGAAAAGAAAGGAAAAAAGAAGAGAAGAAAAAAGAGGTGGTAGTGAAGGTGGTGGTGAAGGTGGTGCTGGTGGTGTTGGTGGTGGTGGTGGTGGTAATGTGGGTGAAGGGGGACAAATATACAAAAGAAAAATTCTGAAAACTACGAACATTTCCAACTACCAAGTCAGTAAATGAATTTCTTTTCTTTCTTTCTATTTATCTGAGTTTTATCTAGGGCCTTTTTTTCATTTTTTTTTTCTTATTTTTTTCTTTTTACTTGAAATTTGAAATTTTTATTCTAACGCAGATCGGTCGATTTAAAAAAAAAAAAAAAATAAAATTGCAATCAACTTTCGTCGTTTTGAAGAAACAAAATTTGAAGAGGAGGATATAAAAATAAAAAGAGAGAGAGAGAGAGAGAGAATTAAAAAATAAACTCATGATGAATCATTTGAGAACTGTTGAAAAAAATTATACAAAAATTATGACTGGAATTGATCGTATTATATACTTTCGATATTATTTAAATATTAAATTAAAACATTTAAAAATTTAATTATAACATTTTGAAAAAAAAAATAAAAAAAAAAGATTAATGTAAGAATAAGAAAAATCAAGTATAGTACAATTTGAGATAAGAATATATGCACGTAGGTAATGTGTTTGTTGGTGGTGATATGTGTTGGTTGAGAATAGTGCTTCAGAAACAATGCGATCTTCACGATAACGAGGATCAAATCGGATCGTTGGAGAGAGAGTTTAAGAGGCTGAAGACTCCTTCTTCTTCTTCTTCTTCTTCTTTTTCTTCTTCTTTTTCGGAAGTGGAAGAAGTGGAGGTGGAGGAAACTAGTCCTGAAGAAAAAGAGACACTTATGATTAAAAAAGAATAGAACAAATTCTTTTGTGTGATACGTTTAGGTTTTGTATTTTGGAATTATAACAGCAAAGAAGATCCTAAATCCAAACATGGGGAATGGGATGAACAAGGTACGATCACAAAATTTAATTCTACATTAGTTTTGTTTGTTCTTTGTTAAAAAATAAAATTAATAATACAAATACATACATATTTATAATATTCAAATATGCATAAGGTACGATCACAAAATTAAATTCTACATTAGTTTTGTTAAAACATAAAATTAATAATACAAATACATATATTTATAATAATTAAATATTCATATGTGAAATATGAATAAATATAAATTCGATAATTTATTTATTAAATACAAACAATTGTAATTCAAAATAAATCATTGATATTATTTAAATAAAAGTTATAATTGTTATTTTGATTAAAAGATAAAATAGAAAATTAAAGTATAGATAAAAAACAATGAAATAAAGAATTCTAAATTTTGTGAAGAGATAAAATATTAAGTATCTAAGTATACTTAGGTATATAAATATATATATATGTATATATACAAGGAAGTTAAAAGATCAAAAGTATTTGTACTTTAAAGTATAGGTGCTTAGAGATAAAAAGCTCTTTCCTTTTCATTAGCTTCAGTTAAGCGAGATAATTAGTATATTAGCCAGGTACCTTCTGCGGTTGGTTTACTGAAAAGAAATGCAAATCAATAGAGTGACACTCAAGCTAGTGCTTTTCAAACACCGGACATATATATATATATATATATATATACATATGTACATATATTACAAGTACACTACTTTATTCAGAAACATTCTAGGAAAGAAAGTAGAAAGTAAATGAGTCATAGTAATTGATTACAAAAGATAATTACAAATTCTCACGTATTTTATTTTAAATTAATAATTACTTATATAATATAATGTTGTTATTTTTAAATTAAAAAAATGTATCACAATTGTTGCAAAAATAATTCTATTTGGTTAGTATGATTATTATAGTTAATAGTATGTACTATAATACTTAATATTACTATTAATATTATACTAAAATAGTATTATAGTAATCTAAAATTAATTATAGTAAAAATAAAAATATATTATACAGTTAATTTAATTTTTATTCTTTTGTTGCATTTTTGTACTGTTTCGAGTAATGGGTTAACCATACAATACAATATAGAATTAATCAAAGATAGATATGAAAAAAAAAAAAATAAAAATAAAATAAAAATAAATCGAGGAAGGGGGTTAAAGTTGGATTGTAATAATTGTAATAATCTGACTACCCCGTTCAACAAGTAGAGCAATCAGCCGTAAGGCATGAAGGGAAATGATGCGGAATTACGTGTCACAGCCATACAATATCCTTGGGCGGTAAATGTTCAACGCGATATGCATTGTAAAATAATCGAGGACACTAACGTAAAACGGGTCAACGATCTAATCAATAAATAAAACAAAACAAAACAAAACAAAGCAAAAGAATAAAAAACGATTGTGGTCAACCAAGTAACGCGTGTGGTTCTTGTAAAGGAAGAAATAAAATAAAAATCGTCAAAATAAAATACAAAATTATATAATATACGAATGATCAATAATAGCCAAATAAATGGTTTCTATGTTCTTCATCAAAATATTCTGAATGATTGCCAATTTATTTGAATGTTTTTATTTTATTTTTTTGGCTTATTCGTAGTGATGAATTTCGACATTGGTCTGGCGGCATGTCCTTTTACCGTAACCCTGAAATTTCTTTGACACAGTTAGCGAAAATATGTTGATCTATCGTGCACAAAAGTTAAGCTACGAGTTCACATAATATATATACTATATACTATGTATTAGTATTGTGTAAGCTAAGGAATCCTTCTGGCAAACTTCCAGTCTAACGCAATACTTGTTTGATCTTGAACTTTTTTATTACATGAAAAAACACGCAAACAAACATCAGTTCGATTCGATAAAATTATTGTTATGGTTATGTATTTGTTATAATCATTTTAAACAAATTTTTCATAATGTTCAGTTTGATTATTCAACTTTAAACATGTCTTTACATATTTTTATTTCATTTTATTGTTCAATTAAAACAAGGATAAGAAATAAAATGCTTTTTATTTGATTTATTAAAAGATAAAAATGAAGATTGAATATTAATAAGATAAATTGGTATCCGTTTAATTCCTTTGAATTATCTAGTAAAATGGTAATACTTCGTAAAAATACATTTTAAAGAAAATAAATTTACATATTTTGTCTTTCTTTTAAGAATCGTTGAAATATAATAATTTATATTTATATTACTGAAACTTTTTAAAATAAATTCCGCATTGTACTCATTTTGTTTTTTTTTAACCATCACGTGTCACTACAAACGATCAATCTAATTTTATTTCTAATATAAAGTACAAAAACTTGATAATACTCATTTATTTTATTCGAATCATATGATAAAAATATCTGACACATTAAAAATCAAAACCTATTCATTATTTTCTTCAATATTTGATTTATTCGTCGCGTGTGAGGGTTAATTGATAAAGTTTTCTTGGCAAAATCTTGACAAGTATCTAAAAACTAACTCTTGACCGCGAGAAATGAATAACTTGAAATTAGGTCAACGAACTTTTTTTTTCTAATTTACAAAATTATTTTCTCTTTTATTAATATTCTTACGATAATGTCCAAACCTTTTTAAAATTTCTTGATAATATATGTATATAAAATTTGACGTGTCACGCAAACTATGACGATGATAACAACAATTTTCATAGAAATATTCTTGTGATTTGCAAAATCGTTAAACGACGAGTGTGTTGGTCTTTCAGAAACAAATATCATCTAACGAGTACGATCATTAATTTCTATAAAATATTCACCACATTTTAAGTAGTTATTGTAATATATATATTCACAGGTACTTCCAGGCCTTTATGTTGGTAATTATCAAGACAGTAAGGACGCAGATCAACTGGAAAGGTTTGAGATAACTCATATCCTGGCTATTCACGATACAGCTCGTAGATTACATTCTGTACGTTTCAACAATAAATTATACTTCTTTCGGTATTATATAATATATATAATCAGAGATAACAATAAATTAATTATTTTATATATTTTGTTTTCAGAATAAACATTATTTATGTATCCTAGCAGCAGACAGACCGGATCAAAATCTTTCACAATATTTTTCTTTATGTAATGATTTTATTCACGCGGCACGATTGCGCGGTGGCAACGTTTTAATACATTGGTAAATATTAAAAGTTTAAAAAAAAAAAGGATCCTATTAGTAAAGGAAATAAAATAAGATATAATATTATTATTTGTTGAAGCCTGGCAGGCATGTCGAGAAGTGTGACAGTCGCAGTCGCTTATATTATGAGCACCACAAATCTATCCTGGAAGGAGGCACTTAAGGTTGTGAGGGTAGGACGTTCTATCGCCAATCCAAATGCTGGCTTTCAACAACAACTCGAGGACTTTGAATCAAGCCGTCTTCAGGAAGTACGAAATCTTTTTAATATTTCTTAAATTGGAGAAAAAAGGAAAGAAACATATATAACAATAAGAATAACGAATTACCTTCTCTTACGAAACGAAAACATAAAAGGAAACACTAAAAATGAAATATACGATAATATCAGGGTTTCTTATACTAATTTAATAATATAAAGCTCTTCTCATTTTGTTTTCTTATTTAGTTAAACGAGGAATCGAACTAGCTAAAGTTTCTATTTTAATCTTATCCAAGAATCATATCGATAATGTTACAAAAATAAACCACACAAAATGAGTCCCTTCTTATTAATTGAGCATACATTCATATGACGCTCGTAGACATTTAATTTTGTCCATAGGAACGACGAAGATTGAAAGAAAGATTTCCTAGTCTCGCGTTAGCAGAAACCGATGCAGAAGCATGCAGAGCAACCCTTAAAAATTATGAGGCATTGGTGCAAGCACGAGAAGTGTGCGAAGGCAAGTGTGCAATGGGTCGTCCTTGTCCTACTGGACTTTGTCGTCAACCGTCCAAAAGGTAACCAATTTCTTATTCCTTTTAATTCTTTATTTTATTTTATAATATCAAACTTATTTTGATACCTCGTATAAATATTTGAAAGAACATTTGATTCAAACTTATTTAGTTGTCAACGCAAATAGAGTATTTAAAAGTAAACAAAATCTCAACGTAGGACTTCCAGAAGACGATCGTCTTCCAGTAGTTCCGGAAATTTAACGCCTGGTAGAACACCACCGCAAACACCAAGAATGCTTCCATCCGCACCACCCTCGCCAGCCATGCCTAGATCAGCCAGCGTTATGTCCACTAGTCGGCCAAGGAGTGGTCCTGCAGGGTTACATTCCTATACAGGATCTGCACCTCCTTCCAGGTAATTTAATATCCTCTTCTCCTTACATTTACCTAGTGCTTAACTGTATATAAAGATCGTTTATAATGCATGTCTCGCGCCTAAAAGTAGGCAACACTTCATACATTATAACATTTCTTGCGAGCGCCATCTCTCGGAAAAACATTTTTGAAGTGCCCCTTGTTGTAGGCATCTTCGTAATACAGCTTTGTATTAATGTGTTGTCTATTATAAGGGGTAGTACATAAATTTAATATCAAAATTAAATATACAAAAATGAATGAATAAATTCAATAAAGGATAATAACAAAATTCATTTTCACAGAGCTGTTTCAAGGGTGGATCTGTCAACTGCCGTAGCATGCAGTAGTAGCAATACGAATTTAGCTGCTGTTGGCAGATCCGTTACACTATCCAGTAGTAATTGGAGATTGACAGCAGGATCAGCACCAACCACACCAAGGCCAACACCACCTGTGTCGCCTCAACGATGGTCTAGGCGACTTTCCAGACAAACGCCACAATTACCTGTACCATCGGAAGCCCATTCTTCGATGACGTAGCAGCAAAATGCAATCACCCTTTCCAGTCTTTTGGAATGAAACTATATATATATAGATGAAGATCTTTGAAAAGAAATAGTACAGCTCTCTTGAAAAATGTAAGACAAGTTGTATTAAATTTTGTTCTTCGAGTTTTAAATTTGTCAGACTGACAAGAATGATCTTGGAAAGATATAACTATTTTTGAAAATAGATCTAACAACTATCCACTGATAAGCGATCATTTTATGCGTCTATTCTGCTTCTAAATCGAATTCAAATTTGTACTTTCGAATAATTGGGTTGTTAATCAGTCGCCTTATAATAAGATGTCAATGAATAAAATGACATGTCGCGGTTGAAATACTATGAAAACTGGATAGTTTGTATATCATACGGGTCTAACGGGTTCACAATTGATGAGATTGATAATACATCAAGAAATTGGATAAAGGGTTGAATGGAATTGGCTGTTTGTTAGAATAAAGTAAAGAGGAAAAACTTAGACCGATTTTCTACGTTTGTAAAATCCATCACTTTTATCGTACTGTGAAAAAAACAAAAGACAAGAACAAAATTAATGTACAGAGTTATTACTTGGTGAAAGAGGAAAGAGAAGGGAAGGGATATTTCGTTGACATGGGATGAACTAATTGTAAAGATCAAAGCGAAGTGTGATATGTTGTTTTTATCATGTTATCCCATCACCAAATTTTGTTCGCAACCGTCCAAATAATTGTTGGCTTTGTAGCGGGATCGCGTTGTTTATCGCGAATCGTTGTTGACACTCTGAAAGATATATACATATATAAAACATATGTAAATATAATACATATTATACACCATGGCCCGAGTGTCACGTTGTTACGAAAAGGATTTTCAAAGGATAACAACATATAGTTATATATATAAATAGAAGACAAAGAAATAAGAAGAACAAGCAAATAAATATATATATATATATAAATATATTTCACAAGGCACGACTTATAAAATAATAATTAATATAAAATAAAGAACAATGTAGGAAGAAAAATGTTAGAAAGAAATTTGGCACGCGTGTTTCGAAGACTCGTTCGAATTTGTTTTTTAAATTCTTAATTTTTGATTGAATCATACTCGATTAGTTTCAGAATAAAAACAAAGATTATAAATGAGAAGAAAATATACATTGACTACTTTTTTAATGTTAACAATCATTTATTAAATAAAGTAATAGAAGAAAAAATTGTGTACATAAATAAAACTGTTGTTATATTAGTTGTAATATATTTTTTAATGACACTAAAAATATACATATATATATTTATTGTTTTCGTATAGAAACTTGCGTATTCGCTAACAATAAATTTAATAAGAGAAATAAAATGGTTAACTATGGCGAAAGTAATATATAAAAAATGTTTTTATCCAAGCAATCATATTACACAGTGTATATTTATGAATATTTAATTAATTTCAATTCACTGTGCTACGATGACACTAAAGGAACCAAAATAAAAAAGAAAAAAAATGAAAAGAAAATCGCATAGATTAGAAAATAAGTGTAATAATTAATTGTATGTTTCTGTGCGCCTTTCGAGAACGTTTTTCTATCGTTCTTACCGCAAAAAAAAATAATAAATAAAATCTTCGTGTGTTTTAAGCTCGCGGGTTCGAAAAAAATCATAAAAATGAAAAAGTAAGGAATAACGAACAAACAAAAAAATAGAAAAAAATCATCTACTATTTCTCTCCGTAATTAGTTACTGTCGCGTAAAAAAAAAAAAAAGAAAAAAAAATCATATCATACAGAGAAATATATTAATTAAAAAGAAGCTTCCTTCTCGTATATTTATACATATTTAGAAATTAGAATATTAATGCTTGAGATCGCTTCGAAATCAAACATTATAACGTTCTCGAGAAAGGTTTTCTCAATCATCTGTCGAACACACATTTATCTAATTGTTCAATACTAATTCCTATATTCTTTTTTTTTTTTGCGGACAAGCGGCTTAACTGAAGTAAATACTGAATAATTTAATATTTATTATATAAAATTATTTCTTTGACATTGGTTGTATCAGAAAAAGAAACCAAACAATTTTATTAATTATGGAATATTTTAAAGGATGCTATGTAATATTTTGATACGAGTAAATTGATGCCGATTAATAATTATCGATCGTTTCGTTGTAGAAATGTATGTAAATGATAAACTTGAATCGGACAAGTTAGGGAAAAAATTGACAAAGAAAAAGTGTTCACTATGTAAATAAGAAAATGAGAAAAAAGCGTGAGCGTATTATTAATTAAGAATAAAATAAAATAAAAGTTCTCTTCGAATAATCCGCTTGTTCGAAGAAGACACAGTTTAGAACGTCCTAAATAATTAACATATTCTCTTCAATTGCAATAATCTACTTTTTTACAAGGTTCGTGTAATCTCTTCTAATCCCGGCTCACAACATACATTTATAATTAACTTATGTATAACAATTAATTAGACGCTCTATGAACAATTAATTCGTGCACTTTGGCTATTTTTAAACTTAATCGATCAGAGTAAGACAACAAATATATATATATAAATATAACATAACAAAGTTTAAAAGCACAATTGGAGAAAAAGAAGAATAATTTTCTATAAAGAACAAAATGATATAAAATGAAATTATTATTAAATCGCTGGTCGATTGAAAATTTGAAATAAACATTTGTACGGGATCATGAGAAATGGTATCGATTATTTTTATAAATCGAAAATTATGATGATGATGATGGTAATTATTAATTAATGAAACGTCAAAGAGAATATTAATGATGGTTAAAAGGAATTTTTCCGAATGCACTGCATTTATTTTTCTATTCTATTCTTCTATCATTGTCATTATCAATCTCTACGAAATATAAATTCAAAGAATATATGAAATGTTAATTATTATTATAGTGTAATTATTAACTTTTACGATTATATAAACATAATTCTTCGTTTAACTCGCATAGAAATAATGAATTAATTATTACAATATTTTATGATTTAACTTAGTTATTTAGAAAAATGCTGATTATGATTGAAAAGAAACAAATGTAAAAAAAAAAAAAACTTCACGCATGCTAGTTAACTTGAACAAAAAATAACATTTTAGTCGAATAAAAAATTAGTATTTTTTAAATCGATTACAAACAAGCACGACTACGAAACATATTCAAAAAAAATCATATCATTCATTGAAATGCACAAAAATGTAAAGCCTAAAATTCAATTTCACTATTATACTCAACGTGCGAGGTAATATAAAAAAAAAAACACAGTTCGATTATTAGATCTATCGTTAATAGTGAAAGAAATAAAAAAAAAAAGAAAAAGTGATATATAAAACGAATCGCTTAAAAGTAAAAATGACATTTCTTGGCAATATTACATTTAAAAATCGAATTTGGTAAGCATTTGTTAATAATTATTAAATGATACGCTCGAGATTGTTATTTTAAAACATTTTACATATACATATATACATGTACATACAAGGTGTTCCAAATGTTAATTTACAAACAAGATTTTTCAAAAATAACAACTAATAAAATTACGATATTTCATTTTGTATTACAAGATATGAATTATCAGCTATAGTTTTATTTAAAAAATATAATCCTACGAATTTATCATTATAAATAAATAATTAAATATTCTATCAGAAAATATTATTAATTTTTTCAATTAAGTAAAGTAATTTCTGGGACACACCTTGTATATATCAACATATATAGATACATACAAATACATATATGAATTTCGATCATGCGATCAGCTTACAAAGTCAATCGTTTATTGATATTCATTATAGATGAACGCGAATGCACCATTGCATTAGTTCAAGTATTTTTGATACATTCGAATAAAACTGTGATGCGTATTATTTAAACGCACTACCACATTTCATATCATCATTCATCGGTATAATATATAAATCATGATGAATTGTCTAATGTTAATTAAATAAAAAAATATTAAAAAAAAAATAAAAAAAACAAGTATTATTATACAGGCATCATCGAAAATAGATAATAAAATTTTGTGAAAGCTTGGAAAATAATTATTAGCAAACATTAATCGTCAAATAAAAACACACATACACATACTATGTTCGATCGTTTACCTATATGCATACGAAATTAAATTAATCGATTTATAATCTTGAATTCATTATTTCTAAACAAAAATTTAAGAATGCGTACACGTTTTTCATACGTTTTCATGAATGTAGGAATGTAACAGAGCAAGAATATAAATAATTTACTTGGAATAAACAAAATGCATTTAAAATTTGTTATATAAAATGATAAATTGTTAATCACGTATCGTTAGAATGCACAAAATTAAAATAAACGCGTATACTATCGGATTAAAAAGAATTTCAATGATTAAATCAATGATCCAAAAGATAATCGTTAACGAAATCGTCAAATGTTATAAATAATTATATTATTATTATCGGACAACACTTCGAGTAGCTTTTAGAATCACAGAACAACATTTAATATAAAAATTATGTAATATTTTTTCCACATGGATTAAAGAATAAAAATCCAGGAAAATAACAAAATTAAACAACTAACAATAAGATTGAAGCTTCTTTGCTTCTTCTAATTGACAAATCGCATGGAACTTTTGCAAAACAAAATTCTGTACCTGAATCTATTTTAATGCGCGGTGCATAGGATTCGTGTTATAAGCTTTAGAAAATTAAATCCGGAAATAAAAGAATAAAAATAAAAGGTGTGTTTGTAATAAGTTCGAAAGATAACAAAAAAAAAAAAAAAGGAACAATTTTTCTATCTTCACGAAAACATCCTCGTTTCATAAAGCGAATTATGACATATATATATATTAATAATCATAAAAATTATTGTCCCTAAACTTCATTACCGATCCGATGATGAACCAGAAAAATTATATATCGAAGCTACGAGACAATGAATAAAAATCTGTTCCTGGCACCAATACTTTATATCCCTCGCATTATTATTCTACCTTTTTTATTTTTTTATATAATACCATTTTTCAGTTCTGCCTTTTAATGGATGATCCAAAGGGGATAATAACCAAAGCTCTTAATGAAAAGGAATGATTAAAGAATATCTCATAATCTAGAAACAAAAAATAGCTGTTTATAAACTCTATGGCATATGTACATTAGTTATTTTATCGAAATTTAATAAGATATAGATGTGGTGCAGTTTAAGGTACAAATAAAATGATAGTCTTCCAATAGAACACTTCTTTGGTTTCTTCTTTTCTATTCATTTTCCTCCACAGTTTCATCTATAACTTTATTAAGATTATGATTTTGCCAATCTAAAGTAATGTTGTCCAGATGATTATCAAAATCAACAAGATTACGATATTGTTCATTTTCCAACAAAGTATATAATGCATCTGTGGGTGCGACTCCTCCTTCATAGAATATACTATAAAAAATGTAAGTAAGGTAACCTTTTTGATAAATAATTAAATTTATACGTTAGAATATTATAAACTAATGATAGAAAATATACTACTTGGCTTTGTCTTTGAGTTTCCATTTTCCATCCACAAACTGTGAGATACGTAACGGACTTGATGTCATATTAAGTGTCATCTCTTTATTATCTACCTAGTAGAAAAGTAAAGAATTAAATCCAGGTCTAATATATTTCCATGTAAACATAATTATACTTACCACAACAAGTAAAGCACCACTACAATTTTCTGCTATTTTATCTGCTATTCTATGAGCTGGCCTATCTGTACTGTAATCAAAAATAATCTTACTTAAAATGAATATCACAAAAAAATAAAATAAGCGTATATAAATGATAATAAATAAACAATATTTACCTTAAATCATTAATATTTTCGTTTGCAAGATAATAACCAGCCAATATCAGACCTTTACTCGTAGCTAACTGATCAACCTAGAAAAATAAATTTGACACTTATATCTATTAAATAGAAACACAAATGGCATAAAAAACATAACCTCAAAATATGACAGTTGCATTAGAAAGTATATCATACATATACCGTTATTATTAGTAAAATGATAACAAATATAATATTTTTGTTAGAATTTATAAAGAAATAATAATAAAATATTTACAAGAGTAAGTGCAATTTCCGCCATTGGTGAAACATGAAGACAAATATGAAATAACGGTATTGCATCCTCAATACGTAACTCCGAGGATTTTCCATCGTTCTTAGTTTTTAATCTAGCAAGTAACAAACCATTGATAGCACAATGTGGGTATTTAGCAGCGTGTAAAATTATTTTACAATATGCACGAGGAGAAAATATGACGTCTGCCATTTTCTTTGATAACGGAGTATGTTGTTCAAGCAAACATGTAATTACACGTCATGCTTTCCGAAATGATTCGCTTCCCTTCTCACGTCACGTGACCCACAAGTAACCAATCAACGTACGAAAGTGCCATTGCAATTTTGTAACTATGGTAACGCACAGCTGATCGTGTATGTAAACAAACGCTACTGTCAGTATGCGACAGCTTTACCTGACAATTAAACATGGATCCCACGTGCACATATTATATTTTAAATATTAGGTTGTATAATATATTTAAAGTTCTCTCATCTCGTGAATAATAATTTTTTATATATTTTATACTTTTTTACTTATTTTCTATAAGGTAAACTTTGTTATTGGTTATTAAAATATAAATAGAATTATTTTTTTATAAATACATACTTTAATAATGAATTATTAATTGTTCAATAAGAATAAATTTCAATATTATTTTATAGATGGCTGACCTTTCTGATGATTCGGATATAAATCCGGAAGAAATTGCACGTATAGTTGAAGATATTGAGAATCTGGATAATAACTTGCTTAAAAGCTCATTTAAAAAACCGAGCCGTACAAGAATAGATAATGAAAATTCTACATTAGCGAGTAATACGGATACCAAGAAAAAGGTTCTATTTAAAGGTTTGAATTATATCGGATACTTTGTAATAAATCTAAAAGTATAATGAAAATATAAACCTAAATTTTTGTAGATTATAATAAAGAAGATCCTTTGGCAGATTTAATATCAGACGAAGAAGAAATACCATTACAGCAAAAGAATGTTATTACACAAAATGCTAAAAGTACTTTAATGGAAAGTTTATTTGGTATTAAAACTATAAATAGTTCTGTATCCAGTATACAATCAAGCGATAAACCAATACTTTCATTGACTGATACAAGTACAGATAATATTAATCCAGTTAAAAGTTCATTGAATCAAGATAGTCAATTACATTTAAAAGATGATCCTGTTGTTCCTGAAAATAAACCGTTAAAGCAAATAAATATACAAAGAACGCAGAGTACTTCTTATATTAATGATAGTACTACAACTAGTACGCATAATAAGTTAAAATCGACGACTGATAAATCACAAAAATCATTATTAATGGAAGACTTATTTGGAAGTAGACAACGTTCTATTTCTACACAGAATATTAGCACTCAAAAAACTGTTGACAGTATTGGTACAAAAACAAATACAGAATATACAACAGATATTATCAAAGAAGATAATCCAGTTAAATCTACAACGTTTGGATATGCACCTACTACTTCTGTGTCTAGAGAATCACGTAGAGGAAGAAAAACTTCTAGTATAATTAATGATCCTTTAGGTTTACTTTCTTCACCTCAACGTGAATACAATTCTGAATTGGTAATCTTAATTTAAATTCTACTTCCTTCAAGTATTATTATTATACGCATACACCAGATTAATAAATTATTTTTTAATTATATAGAAATCAAAAACAGCTGAAACTGTTGAAGACTCGAATAAAAACAAATCAACGAATCAAGATCTACCAGAATGGTTAGGTGGAACAAAGAAATTAGACAGTAAAAAACAACAGGAAATTGAACAACCATCTATGCATAATGCAGAACAGAATATTACGCAGCAAAAACAGCCTTTAGAAAATTCACAAATACAACATAACTTCAACATAAACAAACCAATAGAGACAGATAATAGTGACATGAATAATACAGCTGTACGTAAAGAAGAATTACCAATACTAATTAGTACACAATTCGATCAATATGCAACAATTATGACTATGCAACAACAAGAACACGAACTAAGAACAGCTGCAACTTTATCTCATCAAAATGATCAATTAAATAAGCTGATAGAAACTCAAAAATATAAATTGACTGAGCAAGAAAAACAATTTAACATGCTTATTAAAAAACAAATGGATAGACAAATCTTACTTGAAGCACAAATGAAACAACAGCAAGAACGTATTAATCATTACATTCAGGTAAGTGATACATAAAAAATAATAAATAATTATTAAAAATAATTAAAATATATTTCTTTCTTTCTTGATATTTAAGACATTGATAGCACAACCAACATCATTGCCAATACCAATAAATTTTTCAACGAATCAAACTACAGAAGATATGCAAGAAGAAAAAGATAAAATTATTTTTGAAAAATCAATAGAAAAATTAGAATCGGAAAAGTTATATCTGGAAAATACATTGAAAAGTTTAAACGATAGACATGAATATGAATTAATAATCCACGAAGATTCATACAAATAAGTATCTTAGATAAATTTTGTAATTAGATATTACAAATATGTAGATTATGTATATATATTTATGATATTTTGTTTTTGCAAAAGGCAGATTACATTTCTTCAAGAAACGATCAATAAACTTGAAAAGAAATTTCGTAATGAAATAGAAATTTTACAAAGTGATTATGAATCACAAATTGAGAAAATAAAAGCAGAAAAAATACAAATAGAAATGGCGTATAAAGAAGAAATAGAAAATTTAAAAGTAATATTAAATTCTTTTAATTCTATGTATTATAAAATGCAAATAATAATTAATGTATATATATTTCTAGAAAGAACATGACAAATCTATTGAAGAAATTAGTGAAAGGCATACTATGAATATAAATCTTTTGCAAAAGGAACATTCACAAACTCTTGAAAATATATCAAAAGCTAAAGAAAGAGAAGATTTAGCAGTGACGTCTGTAACAAATCTTAAATCTGATATGGAACAAATGTTACATAAATCTAATATTTTAATCAACAATATAAAGACTGTACACGAAAAATTCAAAGATAAGGATGAAAAAGTTGATAAAATAAAAGAAGAATATTTAAAATCGGAAAAAGAATACTTAGAAGGTATGCTTTAAAATTAAATTTAAATAAATCTATATTGATATTTGTTTGACGACTTTTTTTTTACAAATAATTATAGCAGAAAGACAAAGTTTAGAAAGACAAAAAGGTATCTTGGAAGAAGAACGCAAAGAAATTGTAGAATCAATGAAAAAACTTGAATCGAAATTTGTACAATTCACATCAAATATTGAAAAGCAAAGTTTGCAACATAATGAGGCAGAAGAAAGACTTAATACAAAAGAAAAAATATTAACAAGGGAAAGAGAATTATTTGAACAGAAAGTTATTTGGGAACGTAAACATTTAGAGGTATAATATTAACAAATATAATTAAATTATTTTTAAATGAATATATAACTATTAATATATAATGCTTGTAGAGTTTAAGAGATGCATGGTTAAAAGAACAAGAAAGACAATTAGGAGCAATTGCACAAGAAAGAGAAGTAGTTATAACAGAACGTGCAAAACTAGAAGTTTTCGATAGATTAAAATCTGACGACATGGCAAAGGCGGAGGTAAATTGTCAAATAAAATTTAATTATAAAATATTGACTACATTTTATTCATATTATTAGTTGGAAGCTGCTATAAAGACTGCTCAAAATGCGAATAGCCGTGCTAATCAAGAGAGATTGAAATGGCAAGAAAAAATAAGAGAACTTGAAATACAACAGCAACAGATCCAAGAAAAGGAAAACGAACTTATACTGCGTGCCAAAGAACTTGAAAACTTAACACAGGTGAAGGATATTGCAATTAATAATTAGAACAAAAATATAAGATAAAGAAAAGATATTTTTCTACTAATATATATATACTACCAAATATAGTCTGCATTAAAAAAAAAGGATGAAGGAATAAGGGCATTAAAACAAGCTCGTCAAATTGAAGATCAACATAAGGAAAGGCTCGGTCAATTACAATTACAGCTTGAAGCATTGGCACAGAGAGAAACTAAAATTGCATCTGAGAAATTACATTTAGCAAGGTAAATATGAAATCAAATCAATTAAAATGAAATAAAATTTAAAATTATGCCTTTTTTTTATGATAGAGAAAGATTAGCATTACGAACTTCTCAAACAGAAAAACCAGTAAAAGACTTAAAAGTTAATATTCATTCTACATACGAAGATATTCCAACAGTTTTATCAGAAATTCCTACTTCACAAGTTGTACCTTCTTATATGGTAATGATTACTTTTTGTTATTAAAATAAAAAAAGTATTTTTAAAAAATAAATATATATTATACCTTTTAAATGTTACAGGAGATTATCGATCCACAATTAATAATGCTAAAATTGAATTTAGATAACCAGTTAGATGTCACCAATAAATGCCTTGAAACAATGGGTATTTAATAAAATATTAAACATAAGTATGTACAAAGATTGTCTAATTCATTCATTAGAATAATTACATACCTAATGTATGAGGTCAACAGATTGCGAATCTGATGAATTCACTTCTTCATTTTCATCTAATAAAAAAATAAAAAATGTAAATAAAATATTATACAAATAGATTAAGGTATACAGAGATTTTTCACACAATTTTATATATTAAATATAAATTAGGATATAAAAGAAAACTTACCATCGGAAATAATGTTAAGATTGCAAAGAAAATCGATATTATTTTTGACTTGTTCTATCTGTAGAAATGCAGATTTAGCTTTGTAAAATTCATTACTTACATGATTGGTACATGTCACCTATACAAATAAATTAAATATGATGATATAGTTATATTTACTGAATTAAATATTCATTTATACTTACGATATTATTCACTATTTTTTCGGCGTCTATGTTATCATTTTGTAAGATTTCTAAGGGTCCATTAGCAGCTTGAAAATTATTTAAAAATTCTAAAGCATTTGAAAAAAATTCTACCGATTGTCTAAACAAATAATGTTATGATAAATGTAAATATAAATGAGAACTTTTTATAATTAAAATTTATATTAATATACTTACCGATGGCATTCATGCGATATTGGTAAACCCTGTGTATTTTTGGATTCAAATAACAATTTTTTTATCGCATTCTCGTGTGTAATTAAATAATTACAGTTTTTACTAATAATCTCTTGATATTCCATACTTTCATCTAAAAACAATTTAATGATTAATTATTATATAAATTGTAGTAAAAAGTGTTTGTTACTATATTTAATAAGCATTGTAATTCATTACTTCGTAAAGTTTTTAACTCATTCATTAAATTTTTATATTCTTCTAACTGTTGTTCCTTATTATTTTTAAACTTTTCACGACAAATATTTCTTCTTTTTTGTAGCAAACCTTTTAAAGATTCTACTTCCTCCATATCTAAATAATAAGTGAAAAATTATAATATGATAATATATTTTTCTTCAAATAATTCTTTAAAAATTATTTTATTATAATATTATAATAGATTTCATTAATTTGTTTAAATTTTTTAAACAAAGAGCTTTATTATGACAGTTGAACATGCCACTACTGCCACTTTAAGTTCGATTAATGTATTAATCTATAAAAAAAAGTTACTATAATTTAATATCAAATGACAAATAATAAATAATTATTTATTTTCAAATTAACACACACAATTTATATTTATTAACTTTATATTAAAATAATATAATTTTTATTCAAGAGTTGCTTTTTGATGTTAAAGAATGTAGGGAATTTTTACTAGAAATATATGGCAATAGTGTTTTAGCACTGTGCATCGATACACGTTGCACATCTGAACGTTTGCTAATTTAAAGATGACGTGACAATACATTTTTTAATAAATTAAACAAATTGTCAGGTTTGACTTTTATTTCTATTGTTTTATTTTTTTTTATGTCAACAACGTTTTATTATATGCAGTGAATAAATTATTTCTCTCTGGTCTCATTAAATATTGTATATAGGTTGTCTTCTTTTTTTGCACAATATATATGGAATTATTTATTTATACAAACATATAAATATTTAAAAGGATATTAATTTGTTAAATAATTATCCTGAAAGATGGGAGATCAGCTGATTATTTGTTTGATCAAATGGTTAGGTACATTTGATCTTCAGGCTGCTCATTCAACCCCAGAAGATATAAGCGATGGCGTAGCATTGGCAGAAGTTTTGGCACAAATAGCACCAGAATGGTTTACAGCAGTTTGGAAGGCAAAAATAAAGACAGATGTTAATTCTAATTGGCGTCTTAAAGTAAGCAATCTTAAAAAAATTGTTGAAGCTGTAATGGAATATTATATAGAATGTTTGAATCAACAATTGTCCGGCTACATAAAGCCAGATGCCGGAAAGATAGGAGAACATTGCGATAGAGATGAATTGTGTCGTTTGCTACAACTTATTCTTGGATGCGCAATAAATTGCAATCAAAAACAACAATATATAACTAGAATTATGAGTATGGAAGAGTCGGTGCAACAAGCTATTATGCAAAGTATTCAAACGTTAGAAAGTAGCATGCACGGTCCTAGATTAAGTTTGGGTACTAGTCTTAACTTTGAATCATTAGATGTAGCTGATGGTGCTCAACAAAGATTATTATCAGAACTACAAATCGCAGTAGATATGAAAGAACAATTAGAACAAAGATGTCACGAACTTGATCAACAACTTTCTTTTCTTCAGGAAGAAAAAGTAGGATTGATTGCTGAAAATAAGAAACTCCAAGAGAGACTAGACGAATTTGAAAATCCTGAAGATACCGGTTCTATCTTAAAATATTCTAGTCTTCGAAAACAAGTAGAAAATTTGAAAGATGAAGTATTTAAATTGGAGACCTCTAGAGATGATTATAGATTAAAAGTAGAATTATTAGAGAAAGAAGTATTAGAATTACAAACTAAGCAAGAAGATTTACAAAAAGCTGCTGACGAAGCTAATATCCTAAAAGATGAAGTAGATGCATTACGTGAAACAGCAGATAAAATAGCTAAGTACGAAGTTACTATAGACTCTTATAAAAAGAAGATGGAAGATTTGAGCGATTTAAGACGACAAGTTAAAATTCTGGAAGAAAAAAATATGGAATATTTACAAGCCAAAATTGATTATGAGGAAGAGAATAAACGAGTTACCATGTTACGTAATCATCTAGAACTCTGTAAACAACAACTTGCAGAAGTTAGTCATAAGTTAGATGAACAAAGTAATAAATGTGATAGGCTTGAATTTGAAGGAAAAAAAATGGAAGCAAACCTGAGCGCACTGCAAAGAGAAAGAGATAGATTAATTATAGAACGGGATGCTTTGAAAGAAACTAATGAGGAATTAAAATGTACTCAATTACAAGCAGCAGAAAATATTGCTAAACCTATGTCAGATGATGCAGTAGGAAATACGGAAATGATTCCGCTTGAAGTTAAAGAGAAATTATTATTTTTACAATATGAAAATAAAATGTTAAAATTAAAACAAAAAGGTAACGATGATAAATTACCTACGGTACAAGCATTACTTGAACATTCTGAAGAACAATTAAATAATCTCAGAGGACAAAATCGTGAAGCTAATCAGAGGATAATTGTATTAGAAAATAAATTAGAAGAAGCTATTGGGAATCAATCTAGTACTTATAATAAAAATGACAATATTACGTTACAGCAAAAAGTAACACAATTACAGGATGAATTAAGAAGAGCGCAAGTTGAACGAGAACGTTTGGTATTACAAATTGAGGATCGAGATAATGCTTCTCAAAGTCAGAAACAAAAAGTTTTTGCATTGCAAGAAAAATTAACGCGACGCGAATATGAGAATGCAGCACTTGAAGAACGTTATAAGAAATACATTGAGAAAGCAAAAAGTGTTATTAAAAGTTTAGATCCTAAGCAAAATAATTCTTCACCTTCGGAAATAGTTGTACTACGCAATCAAATTATAGAACAACGTAAAATGATTGAAGATATGGAAAGATCTTTAAAAGAATCTAAGATGGTCAGAGAAATGGAAGAGAAGCTAATGATATCAGCATTTTATCGTTTAGGATTATCCTCTCATAGAGAAGCTTTAGATCAACATCTTATGGCACTTAACACGGGACAAGGGCAATCTTTTCTTGCCAGGCAAAGACAACCTCCAGCAAGACGCTATCCGCAATTTAATTCTAAGTGAAATACGACGAGATATATCTTATTGACAAGTTTTTACTATAACATTAGATTTAATATATATATAATTTTATTTAATATGATTCATACATTATACTAATGTATTTATATATTTATTTACAAATTACGTATAGATGCAATTTATTTCATTATAAATACTACATTCTTAATCATATGTATATACATGTACAGATATAACATAATACGTAAAATTATTTATTGTGAATATTGTAAACTTTTATAATGAGATAAATATTACCATTTTGTGCTGAAAATTAAGTCTATATAGTACAAGTATCACAATTTTCATTTTTACTACAAATGTTTTAGCTTCCAATTGTGAGGGTCTTTTTTGTTTTTAATCAAAGTATATATAGAATTTTTGAGATCTTTTTGATTATACATAATTATTATTCTGTGTATGCATATACGATCCAAAGAAAATAAAATGTGCAAAATTGTCTAGAATATATAAGAAATGAATTAAAATTACTGAGGAATGTTTTATTTTATCAGAAATAAGCAAATGTGATGTGTTAAAAGTTATATAAAAATATTATTTTTATGAACTATTATATATATATATATATATAATACTAACGAAATAAAATACCATAATAAGTGATGTTTATTTATCTAATATAATAAAAATATCTTTTTACGTAGTGTGATAATTTATATTAATATATCCCTGAGTTTTTAGATTTACGCAGTTTTGTAAGTACATACGACAATATAGTAAAACTTTTAGTTACGATTTATTTGTAAATATATGTACGTATATGACTAGCAAGTAATTGGCAAGTTGCTGCCTGGTTATAATTTTCCATAATTTTCTATTAACATATTATTCCCCATTATTATACAGATATTTGTTCATAGTATTACAAATAAATAAAATATATATATATTGTCTGATTAAAAATATAATATGAAAAATTAAATAAAAATCATAAGCACAAATATTAACAAAATAGTCAGAGGAAAATGAAGAGGATGAAAAACATATTCTTATCTGTTCTGTATAATTATATTTTTGGTTGATAATTGTATATATTCTCTTAATGGATCATTTATTTTCATCGTATGCTAAAACTTTTGAAGCACATCTTTTTTGCAGCATAATATCCCGTTCATTATATAATTTATTAAGATAATTAGTAACTCTGCTATTGTAATTAGTTATATTTTGTGCTTTTGTAATATTTTGTAAATTTGTATAACATCTTTGATAATAAAATACCGCAGCAAATAAATCCCAAGCACTAAATTCAGGCCATAATGCATCAGCAAAATAGATGCAACAGTTACTAACCTGTAAACATTTGTTATATCATGCAATACTTCTAAATAAATTCAATTTTTGATTAAAATATTAAATATCTTGAAAATGTTTACCTGCCATATAAGAAAATCACTGAGACGAATTTCTCCAGAAGTACGAATAAGTAAATCAGGATTTGGAGAATTATAAGTGTACAAACACTTAGAAATGAGGTCTTCGTTAATATCTTCTGGTAAAATATCATCATCTCTAATACCTTTTAATATATCTTTAATCGCATATGTCATTTCATCTCTTGCTAAACAAATAATAAGTAAAAATGTTGAAAAAGAAAATTATAAAGTCATTTATTTCTATCATATACTCACACGTATAAGCAAAAGCAATGTTAAGGAATGCTTTATTATTATTTTTGGTAATGATCATAGCTTCAGCTATTAATTTGCGTAGATCCTCTGGAAGTAATTCTAAATTTCCTATAATACGCACACATACACCATTTTCCATTAATTTTTGTCTGAAAATAAAGAAAATATTTCTATTTTATTTAGGATTTCCTTAATAGTTCAATAGAATAATAAGAACTTAGTGATATAAGAAATATTATATAAAAAAAAGTACAATTACTTTTCATTTATCAAAGTTTGGAATTTTTGTCTAGCGAGTTTCATAAGTCCGTCGACTTCTTCCTTAGACCTTTTAAAATTTTCTAAACTAAATGCATAAACTGTTACTTCTGGAATACCGAGGTCTAAGCACCACTGTAGAGTTTCGGTTAATTTGTGAAACCTAATATTTAAAGAAAAATGACGTTATTAATTTTATCAATACGGTGTATAATTAAACATCTTTGTTCATACTATATACATATATATATACGTACCCTTCCGTATGTCCATTTATTTTTTCAATACGTTTTTTGTTCGCATATCTTCTATTCCCATCCATAATAAATGCAACATGTTTAGGAATTTCACCACTCCTTAAAATTTTTACAACTAAATAATGGAAACAATTTAATGTACTTTCTTTTATCCACGACATGATATATATTTTTTGTGAGTCTTAAAAATAAAAAAATGATATTATTTATTTGTATAAATAAATAAAATTTATTAAATAAAGAAGAATAATTTTTTCCATGCAAGTAGTACCTTAATAAGTCTTTGTGAACTACTAAGATAGATGACACAATTGGAAGAAACTTATAAAGGCTATATTGTTTATCTAAAACGTTTTCTAATTAGATATAATTATGTTCACTCTTGATAAGTTATTTCAATAATCGTTTTTAAAAGGTTATTATTATATACAATTTTTTGCACTTTTTTTCTCAATGCTGCCATATATTCCGATTAAAAAAATAATTATTTTCACGTGATCACTCGTATTTAAAAATTTATCATATAAGTTATGAAATATTCTATCAAGTGTTATAATACACATTTAAATCATATTTATACACTTTATTTTATCCAATCGACTCATCCTCGATCAATCTTTTCATGAGTTGGTTAAATACTTGCATCATCTTAGAATACAAAAACATTTTGAATATACAAAACGTTTGACTATTGATTCTTTTTTATATTTCATATAATATAGCATTTATTCTATATAAATTTATTCTATAACATTTTGATTAATGTAAAGAACCTTTACAAATGATCACGCGCAACCTGTACGATTTCGAGGCTGTTTCAAGTTTCGTAGCGACCATCTTGAATATCTGTCTCGTGATTATTTTTTTTTTTACTTGTTTTTACGTACCCTAACTGTTAAACGTATAAAGATGATATATGTTTATAATCGGATTAATATTGAATTATAATTGTAATTATAATTCTATATTAAAACTTACTTTTGTTCAATATTAAAGAGGTTAAATATATGTACTTGTAATTTTTTGTTAAACACTATGTAATAGTATAATGTTATATCAATTATCTGTTATTTTTTATTTATTTACGTAATAAAGAAAATCACAATCATCGTTGACATGATAATTTCTAGAAAAAAAAAAAAAATAATAAGATTATAACATAATGAGCATACATATTTTATTCAAACTCTTATAAGAGTATTATTTATTACCTTTTAATAAATTTTAAGCAAAAAAATGGTAGTACATATGCATGATTATTAATGCAAGTAATTATAAAATTTTGCATTCTTTTACTATCTTACATATGAATTACAAACCTTATATATATATATATATATATAATTCTAACCTAAAAAATTTTATTTTAATATAATAAATGTAAAATAAATTACACAATACAGAATAAATTATATATATTTTATATTATATTTATAATATTTCTGCAATTATTAATTTATTATATATAAATAAAATAAATATACCTAATAATATAATATATAATAATATTAATATATTTATTATTAATCTTACGTCTTATCAATGAGTAAAATTCATTTAATATGTCATTTAATTATTATAAAATATTTAGATATAAATAAATCTACTTTAGAATTAAAATTAATATTAATATTATTTTCTTAATTATTAATATTTTATGTTAATGTAATATATTGCTGATTAACATAAAGAATATTTTCAAGCCAAGTTGTTAAAATAATGGTGTCAATCGAAGAACCTTGTTCTTAAAAGTTGGTATTATACTATAAATTGGCAGTAAAATGATATAGGGTTATTTAGTGAAAAAAAAAACTACTATTTACTTCTTCCTTTTTTTTCATTATAATTATTAATTTAAGTAAAAAAATTTTAAATATGTAAATTATGTTATTTTTAAATTATTAAATATTAGTAATTATAATACATTTACACTAATGATATCAAAACATAACTCATATATCTTAAGAAGTTATGCCCAATAATCTAACTTGCAAGTTTTAACACTAACTGTAAATGTAACTAGTACATAACACAAATCACATTATATATATATATATATATATATATATATATATATATATATATGTATATGTGTATATATACATACATTCTTATTTCGTAATTGTTAACCCAAAGGTAAGAAAAATATTTATAATATAGTAGTAAGATTAACGTGATTTGTTATTTAAGTACTGAAAACATTCATGGTCGTAAAAGTTTAAAGAGAAAATGAATAAAGAAAAAAAGAGAAAAAAGAAAAAAAAAAATATATATATATACAAAGAAAAGAAAAAGACGATAAATAAGACGAGGGTATTGAGGAATAGGAAATACATCCCTGGACTAGTGCGTTGCGATTCGTCAGTTGTAGCGTTCTGGTTAGATGGGGATAGGAGGGGAGAAGAGCAGGTTAAGGAGGCGGGGGTACTACTTTACGCCGAGGAGGAGAGCGTGCGAATGCGTCTCGCGGTCGAGATCAACCAAGAGAAAATGAATAGTAAAATGGTTATCGCCACGCTATGACCCGAAAAAAATAAATCTTCGTTAACGTGAGTGAACAACGATGGATTCGTCGCATGAAATGGATCCAAGTGTATCAAGAAACGAGGCAGCTATAAAATCAGGTAAAGATTGAAATGTGATAAGGTAGCATTAACTGTCGGCAAAGCCGCCTGCCTAAGAGCTCTGTTGGGTATTCTCTCTGTGTGTGTGTATAGTGTGTGTATAGCTTCCTCTCTAATCGTGTACACGTTCCTTTCTTTATTTCAGAGCTGTACTTCTTAATAGCGAAATTTCTAGCATCGGGGCCATGCAAAGAGACTGCCACTGTGAGTATTATAATGAAATAAAATAATGTTTTGTTGTAGGACGCTATCAACTTAATTGACGAAAATGTATGTTTGTTTCAGACGCTTAAGCGCGAATTGGAGCGTGCGAAGGTAAGAAGAGATTGGTCCGTAGTTGACGTTTGCCGACAGATACTATACATAGCGATCGTATCCCACATGGTTTGCACGTGGTTTCTGCTTGTCAAAACATTAGAATTCTAGGGTCGATGATCTCTTGAGTATTGCCTTATTAATTATTTACCACGTGGGAAACGCATCAAACGATCGAACGATCGGTCATTGTATACTTTTTTTAAATTTCTTTTTTACAGGTATTACCGGAAAGAATCGATTGGGAAGGAAATTCTCATAGTCAAAATTTCGAAGAACTTGTAAGTTTATTGCCATTACGATAATGTTTATTTTGTTTTTGTAATTGGGTCATGGTTTTACCTCTGATCGAGAAGTTATAAAGTCTAGATTTGAGGTTACCGCGTCATCCTATATTCTCGCGCTTAATTCTCCATTCCCTCAAATCGTTGCCCGAAATATTATTCAAAGTATTATGTGCATCCCTTTCCAAGGGGCACTATCCCCTTTTCCATCCCACTCCTCTTCCATTCTTCTAGAATTAGCGTCGCCATTGCGGAAGATTCCCCCCACTCCTTAATTCTCTCTGCCAATGGTCGCTTGCCTTGAGCCATCTTGCGTGAGCTGATCAATGAATATACGTGCCTACGGCTTATTTATAGAACCTGATCTCGTGCACAACGAGTTCTACACCAAGATTGGACGTCTTCCTTCTTTCGACCTCTCATTGGTTAAAATCAGGCACTACTTTACTATTCATTTTAAATATTGGCGGGAACTTCTAGCATATTGCATTTTTTCCAATCAGTTCATTATTTAATTGATAACTTTTTTATTCTTTACTATTATTTTATTTAAAAATTATGATATACTTGTTTTCTTTCATTTGTATTAAAAAGAAATATTTTCTTATTTTCTAATAATGATAAAAATTTAATTCTTAATATTATTATCAACAGGAGAATAAATATTCTCACATAGGACCAGAACACTTGCTAAAAATATGTGCAAGAATAGGTCCGATTTTAGACAAAGAGATACCACCATGTATTCCAGGAATTGTATCATTACTAGGAGCTGGTCGACAATCTTTACTACGTGTACACGAAGGTATATATTTATCTTAGTTACATATAATATTTTAAAATGTAAAGTTTTTTTTTATTAAAAAATAAAATTCTTATATATTACTTACATAGATCCATCTCGTCGAGTACGTGGTATTGTTGCTTGCTCTGGAAGATTCGGAGGAAAACCTTTTATGGGTCTTCCTAATAATTTAACGGGGAATAATATAGGTAAATATAATGAAACTATTAATTAATTACAATTTAAATCTATAAATTGATTTCCTTAGTTTGACAATATTTTATAACATGCATATTATTTTTTGTTATTAGTGCGTGTTCTTCAAGGAAGAGAAAACTCAGGTCCTTTAAGTCGTAGAGAAGCTATACCAACCAAATTTTATAGTAAAATGCAACTTTATCGACATACATTAGGACATTTGACAGCAGTTTATTGCGTTTTGTATGATCGAACAGGAAAATATATAGTAACTGGGGCAGATGATTTACTTGTTAAAGTATGGAGTTCCGTAGATGGTCGACTATTAGCTACATTTAGAGGTGTTTCATCTGAGATTATGGATATAGCCATAAACTTTGATAACACTTTACTAGCAGCTGGAAGTTTAGATCGGATACTTAGAGTTTGGTGTTTCCAAACTATGTCCCCTGTATGTTCTATTCTTATTCATATACTATAATTAATTTGTCTTTTATTTATAAATTTATATTAATATATTTTAAGGTGGCTGTTTTGTCCGGACATTCTGGTATGATAACATCTATCAACTTTTGTCCTATTGCTTGCAATGGTGTTTATTATATGGTATCCACAAGTACGGATGGTTCTGTTGCATTTTGGTCTCATACTAAACAACCAAATGAGAGAGTGGTATTTCAGTAAGTTAATAATTATATTTAGTAGATTAATTATTAATTAGTAAAATCAAAGATGATTTAAATATGAATAATATAATTATAGACCTAAGCCGATTCAGTATCATGAAAAGATGAGACCTGGCCAAGCTCAAATGATATGTGCATCGTTCAGTCCTGGTGGTTCATTCGTGGCTGCTGGCTCTGCAGACCACCATGTGAGAGTTTACATGATGTCAGGTGAAGAAGGACCTCGTAGAGTTTTAGAAGTTGAAGCACATTCTGATACAGTTGATAGTATTCAGTGGGCTCACCAGGGTTTAAGATTTATTTCTGGATCGAAAGATGGTACTGCGAATGTATGGCATTTTCAACAACAAGAGTGGGTGCATAAACGCCTTCTTATGACCACAAGACTCCCTGGGTATGTAAAACATAAGAAAAATATGTTTAATAAAGCTCATACATTACATATCTATATTTTATTTAAAATATAATTTTCTATAGAGAGCCAGAAACAGACGATGATTCCAATAAAAAAACTAAAGTTACTATGGTTTGTTGGGACGTAAGTGACGAATGGGTAATTACAGCTGTAAATGATAGTTCATTGAAAGTATGGAACTCAAAGTCAGGAGAATTAATAAAAGTTCTTCGTCGTCATAAAGATGAGGTGTTTGTATTGGAATCTCATCCGAAAGATGATCGTGTTATATTAAGTGCTGGTCATGATGGACAGCTTATTATATGGGATGTTCTAAATTCCGAACCAGTAGCTTGTTTTCAAAATTTTATTGAAGGCCAAGGAAATGGTGCTGTGTTTGATGCAAAGTGGTCGCCCGATGGAACGATGATCGCTGCTACTGATTCTCATGGTCATCTTTTAATGTATGGCTTTGGATCTGGAGTAGAAAAACTTAAAATAGTAAGTCTTTTGTTTATAATATAAAAAAATAATGCATTTTTATAATGGTAAACAATTGAATCATGTAATACCTTGTAATAATATCCATTATAAACAATATAATTACAGGTACCGAAAGAACTTTTTTTTCATACAGACTATAGACCTTTAATTAGGGATTCAAATAATTATGTTTTGGATGAACAAACGCAAACAGCTCCCCATTTGATGCCACCGCCATTCCTCGTTGATGTCGATGGTAATCCATATCCTCCAGCATTACAAAGATTAGTTCCAGGTAGAGAAAATTGTCGGGGAGAGCAATTAGTACCTAATATAGCCGTTGGTGCTGGAGGTAAAATAATTGCATCTCTATTATTCTATTATTCATTTATATTTTTGTTAAAATACGAGATGTCATATTTTGATATGTAATTAGGAATGCAAGAGGTAATAGAAGGTCTTCCTGTGCAAGAACCAAGATCTAATATTGACAGATTGATTGAGGCTCTTGCACAGAGACAAAATATTGGTGCGGATGGGGGCGATTTACCTGTTAATGATAGAGAAGGTGAAAATGTTGGGGAACAACCGATTCGTCAAATTGCTAGTCCACGTGGTAGTAGACCAGGTTTAAGAAGAGCTGGTGATGTTGAAGGTGTTAGACAAAGTAGTGGTAATTGGCAAAGGGACAACCACACGGCTTGGAATAAACCACTTCTTGCTAAACCTATGAATCAAGCTCTTAAAGAAACACGATATAAAGTGCTGTATGTTAATTACTTTTTCTAAAGAATAAGCATTTTTTCAATTGAACAATTTTCTACAGATCTTTTTAATATTTATAGTTGTGCAATGGCAGATATGGAATTAGAAATTTGGAGGCTAGAAATGCGAAGTAGACCTCAATCTACTTTGAACGCTACAGCTGTTCAAGATAGTATAGGAAGCAAAGTAGTTAATAGAAGACGTAACAGATGTGCTAGACATGGATATAGAACTAGAGCAGCACGTGATGAAGAACGAGAAGATGAAGAATTCGAGGTATTTTCTAATATTATTCATTTATTTTTTTAAGTTTTATTTTATACTATATTTCTATTATTTATTTCTAGAATCCTGAAAATGGAGGAACTACTGGTAGTTCAGCTAGTAGTAATACAAATGATTCAACCGCAAATGAAGAAGATTTGTGTTCAGATAGTTCCAGTTCTGAATGTAGTACACAATATTCAGATTGGATTGCAGATCATGGTTTAAATCTTGAACCTCCTAAACGTAGTAAACGTAAGCCTATTAAGAAAAGGTCTCTTACTCCACCAAGTGATACAGAGAGAAGACGTAACAAAAGTCGTACAGCAAAGGTAAACTTTCTCATTATTTTATTTTTTTTATTTAACCGAATCTTTACGTACCTATTGCATTTTTGTTAATCTATGTATTAATTTCTTTTATCAGAAAGCATATATTTATAGTGAAGATATTGATGAAGTTCCTGAAGTTCTACGACCTCCTGAATGGCTTACCGAAGTGGTACCACGTAAAGCTCCATATTATCCACAAATGGGTGATGAAATAGTATATTTTCGTCAGGGTCACCAATTTTATTTAGATGCTGTTAGAAATAAAAAAGTTTATGAACTTGGTTTAAATAGTGAACCATGGGCTAAAGTGCACATAAGGGTGAGAATGATATATTCTAATATTATATTTTATATAAATATCATTTTTGTCTATAACGTTATTAAAATTATTTAAGGCACAAGAATTTGTGAAAGTTGTTGGTATAAAGTACATAATACGTCCACCTCGACTTTGTTGTTTGAAACTTGCGTTAATGGATGAAGAAGGACGATTTACAGGAGAAAATTTTACAATTAAATATCACGATATGCCAGACGTATTGGACTTTTTAGTTTTACGTCAAATGTTCGACGTAGCATTGGCTCGCAGCTGGTCAGAAGGTGATAGATTTCGATGTATGATCGATGATGGATGGTGGATGGGACAAATCCAATCTATGGAACCATTAGATGATGATTTTCCTGAATCATTCTTTATGTGTTTCCGTGTACGTTGGGATAATGGAGAATATGAACGAATGAGTCCATGGGATCTTGAACCAATCGATGAAGAGAGTATGTTTATTATTTAAACAATATATTAGATTAATTGTAATTTTTTTTTTTAGAATATCTCTATAATTATGGAATTTAAATAAAATTGTATTTAAGGATTACCCGCAGAAATCGGAGGAGCAGTTCCTGTACTTCCAGAGGAGATACAAGCTATATTGTATCAACCTACTCCAGAAGAATGGCCAATGGGTGATAGAGATGCGACATGTCGTAGAATTATAAGAGGTCTTGACCAAGTAATGAGCCTAGCAATAGCAGAACCTTTTGTGGCACCAGTAGATCTCAATGTGTATCCTGGTTATGCATTTGTTGTACAATATCCTATCGATTTATCAACTATAAAAGCTCGTTTTGAAAATCATTTTTATCGAAGAATTACATCTGCCCAATTTGATATTAGATATTTGGCAACTAATGCTGAGATATTTAATAAACCTCATAGTGGGATAGTGAAATGGTCAAGGATAATAACTGATTTATGTTTACGTATAATAAAGTAAGTATCAAAATTCATTATTATCAAGCATGTAATAATACAGCATTGATAATATATTGAATACATTAATTGTATTTTTATTTTTCTATAGAGAAACTACAGAGCTAGATGTACCTGCAGTGTATCATCAATTAGTTGATACATATTGCTCTTCAGAATCTGATGCAGATACTGCTGTAAAAGATAAACCTTCAACAAGTACGCAAAAATTAACTACCAGTCGAAATCTTCGATCTCAAGAAATGTCACAGAATTGGACATTGGCATGTAAACAATTATTGGATACTTTATGGCAGTGCGAGGATTCAATTCCTTTCAGGTATATCATATTGATAGTCTTGATTGTTTAAAAATATATGTCTTTTAATGTTTATTCATATTTTTTATAGAGAGCCAGTTGATAGATTAGAACATCCAGATTATCATCAAATAATTGATACACCGATGGATTTACGCACAGTAAAAGAAGACTTGTTAGGAGGAAACTATGAAACACCTTTAGAATTTTCTAAAGATATGAAATTAATATTTACAAATAGTAGAAATTATAATACCAACAAACGTTCAAGAGTAAGTAAAAACGAAAAAATGAAAGAAAGAAATAGAAAACTTTCAAATAAATTCTTATCATTTTTAGAAAGATTTGCTTTTATATTTATTATTATCTATAGATATTCTCTATGACAATAAGATTATCAGCAATGTTTGAAGAACACATGCGTAAAATTATTTCTAATTGGAAGTCGGCAAGAAGACGTAATAATAATACTAAAGTAAATGTCAAAACGAAAGTACAGAAACGAAAGCAACGTTTAACAAATGGCACTGGTAATTTCTATTCTCTAAAAAGTTGAATATATCATAAAAATTGTATTTTTATTATTTATGAATTAGTATCTTTTTTTTTTTTTTTATATATAAGACGATATATAGAAATGATTGTTTGTCGATATTGGTATTAAGTCATTTTTGTTAATTAATAGGACTATCCAAAAAAAAGACGATTTGTACTGAAGATGAGGATATAATTACAGAAGATGAAGAACCGGTTGTACAACAGAAAAAGAAGCCTGTTAATCTACACGAGCCAGGTATATACACATATAAAATTTTATTATAAACATACAGTAATCTTGTGTATTTTCTTTCAGGTCCATCCCGAATAACTAATGGTACTCCAAAACATGCAGGTAGTTCAACGCGTTCGATGATCAAATTGAGAATTCCTAGATCGATAGTGCAAAGAAAAATAAAAAAAAGTGATAGTGAATTAAGTGAATCTGAAGCATCGATAGAAAGTGATAGTAGTCATGGTCCTCCTGTTAGACGAACTAGAGCAAGGAAAGCAGTAAGCAGTGAGAGTACAGATAATGATTCTGGAGAAGTTTATACTCCTGGTGGTCGTGGAAAACAAACTCGTAAAATTCGTAGTAAAAATAGTAAAAATAATAGACAAGTTAAATCTAATTCTAAACAGTTTGTTGTTCCCGATGATGATGATGCGGAAGATGATCAAGAGGATCAAGATCAGTTTGTTTCTGAATCTTCAGAAGAAGAAAGTGAAGAAGAAGTTATTCAAAGGAGTAATACAAGATCGCGAAAGTTGCCAAATGCAGGAGCAGCAGCATCTTCAAAACATACTGCAAATAATAGAAAAAATAATGTTTCTGAAAGTCGTTCTGATGATGATGATGATGAAGAAGAGGAAGAGGAGGAAGAAGAAGAAGAGGAGGAAGAGGAACAATTGCAACATGTTATTAACAATGAAGATTCAGATAGCGATGATACAGAAGAAGTTGTAGAACCATCAACATCTCAAAGAAAATCACGAACATCTAGAGAATCTAATCATCAAGTTGTATTATCTAATTCTCGAAGAAGTAAAAAGCGTGCACGTTATAACGAAGACAGTGATGCAAGTAGTGCATTGCCAGTGAGAAATAGACGTAAAATCAAACGACGCGATTATGCTGAAGATGAAAGTGATGATGATAGTTTACCAGAACCTGGAATAAGCATAAGTAGTAGAGGTCGAGTGAGGAAAATGACTGCTCGTGCACGTGCTTTTCTTTTAGAATGACCTTAACGGCACCATTCTAATAATGTATAATTTGGATCAAAATTATGAATTTACGAGTGGATAAAAAAAAGAAGAAAATTAGCTTATGACTTGATGACATTGAAGATAGAGTGTAATCATAATGGATACTCTATGTTATCAAATGACACTATAAATGAAAAACACTTAGATAAATGACAGATGTTTATGCAAAAAAGTGTATACTTGAAACTATTAACAGCAATATGAGTTTAATACTCCAGCAACAATGTACTTCCATTATTATGAGATAGATAAAATAAAGTTATTTTTTAACGTTTAGGTGCAAATGTAAAAAGACTATCATGAGAAAGAATTGGAAGCAAAGTGAAAGAACTTTAATCCGCCCTAATAATACTCTTATCATGTCAATATTATTTAATGACATTTGAAGAATCAATTGAAAAAAGACAGTTAAAGATTTTAAAAGTGTGAGTGATCATATTTTTAAATATGTTATTTGTTTATCTCTTAAGCATATAAAATTAAACAATAATTTTTATTTACATTTAAAACATTAATTTTATTTTTGCTATTTACTGAATAATTCTCTAATTTACTAAAAAAACTTAAAGCAGTTTGTTATTGATTTTATATCAACATTTATAATAGTTTGTATAAAGGCATTTCGATTCTATTGGTTCTATTAATTAAATTTCAAAAAATAGTTAAAAGAACATAGCAACAAGAGTAAACAATTAAAAATATTTTTTTTTATTGAAATATAGTTTATTTTGGCCCATAAAATATTATTCCATGCTGTTATAAAACTAATATAGCTTTATTTTGCCAAAAATTATTTTCATTTATACGAATTATTAAGAAAATAAACAATTCACTTGTTTAAATGCACAGAAGTACCTTTGTGAAATCATTAATGATCACACTTTCGTCAATATAAATTTAATTTTTGAATATATGTATATTGTATTAGTTTATTTAATACTAGATTATATTAGTGATTATATATATATATATATATTATATATATATATACACCTATGATGTTTTATGCAAATAGTAACAGTTGTTACTACCATCGAATTTAATGTATCCATGAATGTTACATTTTATAAATAACGATGTTACAGGCTTTTCTAAGTATTTTGCAGAAACATCGTTAAAATTAGAGAAAACTATAGAATTTTTATGGTAATCTTAATACGTAATAGATTTCTAAGATGCATAGTTTGTATGTTTATTGATAAAGAATCCTATGAAAAAGTTTTTTAAAAAATTGTACGCTACGATTAGAAAATCATTCATCTGATTAATGTGTAATATTTAACAAAATTTTCTTTATAAATAGAAATATTTCATGAATAATCATCCTAAAGAAATGTAAGATCAGAAGGCAAGGATGACAAGATTAACATTTATCTACCAAATAAGTTGTGTAAAAAAGAATTAAATAGAATAAGGAAATGTTAATCCGTCTATAATTATGTCTTCTGTATTTAAACATACGGAGGTACTAAGTAAAAGAAATTTAATTTACTGAATTAAGTCATTCATACTAATTCTAATTCTGATGAAAAAATAATTCTGACTCTTAGAAATTGTGTACATTATATTAAAGGAGGCAGTGCCTTTACAAACCCTAATACTTATTTTGAAGAGATACCTGTGCTACTTATTCTAATTGTAAGATATATGCATCTAATATCAATTAGAATTAATATAAGTAATCATTTAGTTAGGATTATTTCATTACAGTTACTGACAGTGATAATATATAAACATGAACATGTAAAATTGTACAAACATTTTGAAGTAGAACTAATTTTTTAAAAATTATTATAAGATATAGGTGTATGTTATATATTATATAATTACGCAATTATATATTATATAATTATATATCTATACGCTGTTATGAAAGTGTTACCTTTACATGCAGTTTATATATTTCTTACTGCATATTATAAATCACTGATTGTGCATTTTTTATTCATGCAACTAAATGGTACGTATTGAATTTGAAAAGATTAGAAAATTCAAGAATATTTTAAGTAATTCTATAATATATTACCAAGGACAGTTGCATAGATATTAAGTAAGCATAGATTAAGATCACATGCACAAATACTGAAAATCTTGACTGTCTCGGGCAATTGTGATATTAGTATAAGACTATCAAATATATAAATATTCGTAATTAGGGTAATGAATATTTTTTTAATGAAGTCTTAACTTAAGAACAAATATCATATAAGCTCAATGAATTACTAAATCTTTGCCATCAATTATATCTTTTGTTATTTCTTTGATTATATCGAATAATATGCTTCATATCTTAACTTCAGAATTATTATTATTCAATGTATATGCTTTTTTGCGTTGGGTTATAGGATTTCATAAACAATGCAACAATAATAGTTTGTTTTTATATTGATGTAAAATATTCTATGCATTGTTGCATATTGATATCATTTTCATGGATTCCCACCGCGACTAATAAAAATTACACAGAATTCTTTAATAATTATATGTTATTCATTTTCCTAGACCACATTTATCCCTCTTACCTATATATTTTCTCTTGAAAGATAATATTTATATTTCAAACACATCGTCTCGTTTAAAAATCAATTTTTATTATTTAAAGATAGTCTAAATGAACGAACGATAAAACTTTCATTAAAAAACAATTACGAAAATAAGTCATTAAAAGAAACAAATAATATAAAATGTTTAATTATTTTGTTATTTATTATAATAAATAACCATTAGCTCAATACTATTTGCGACGAAATCTATATTATGTAAGATGTAATGTATATTGCATTGATAAAAATATCGATTTCCCAGGTCTCACTAGTCGAAGGTTGCAGTTTCTGGAAACTTGCAAAAATGATCTTTTTATATTTATTTGATACATCATATTATGTATATATTTATGTTACGGAGTTAATACATTCATAATTTAGAAAAATAAATATCATTGTAATAATTATAATCATTAACAAATAGAGACTAATATTGTATTTCAAATTTTCCCACCAAATGTTTAAATTACGCGCGAACAAATATATTGACAAATCAAATACTTACTTGTTTAAATACTCGAAAAATATCAAAATTTATTTTAATTTGTATGTACAAATAAGTATTTAATAATAATTAATTAATATTTTTAATGAAATGTAAATGTTAATTAATTAAATAGGATTGAATTGCAATCGAGACTTTTTTGAAAATTACGCGCGATATTTAAAAACGAGTTATAGGTGGAAAAATCATATTTTGAAATATTTGATGAAAGAATAAAAAGTTTTAATATATATTTAGACATTAATGATTGATATAAATTCTGAAAAGAGTTATCAGCAACCTACCTTTTGAAAATAATTAGCACATGTTTCTCGCCTTGCTCTTATTTACGGTGCTACCATTTTTTTGTTTATCTGCACATTTCTTAATTGATGCCATTTTTTTATTACCGATGGCGTAACGCTAAGCGATAACAATTTAATATTTCAGAATTACTTAATACATATAATATATATATATATATATTACTTGGATTATTATTAATTTTCCATGTGTATGTATATACACACACAATATTTTTGTATTGAAATAATTATATACTGGTATAAATAATATAATAAAAAAAAAATTTACGGCAGGCGTTTATTACATGAAATAAGATACCATAATTAATATTAATAGGACTATTTTTTTCTAATCTAAACAATTTTTCGTTCCTTTTTTTCGTTTTTTAAATAAGTATTTAAATAAACATTAATTTAATTTTTACGATTTTAATATAGCTTTTAACAACAATATTACGCAACTAACATCGCGGAAATGATAAAACAAAAAAGAAATATTTATATATGTATGTATATACGTAGTAAACTATAAATTAGAGACAATAAAAATAAATATAAGCACATACGTATATGTTAGCAATACAGTTGAAATTTTATATCAATTGTGTTTTAGCAATTAATATAAAATAGGGATATACACAAGGTTTTATTACAACTAATAGTGTTAGAAAAATAAATAACAATAAGGCCATATTTATATACATAAAATACACGTCAATAAGCACAAAAGAGAAAAAAGAAAAATTGGTAATGATAAAAAAAGGTTTTATCGAAATTGGAACAAATAAAGCATCAAATTTCAATACTTTTTCTTACATAAATAACATTACATGACTACATTTGCAATTTTTACTGAATCATTCTTTTGTGTGTGTGTTTACAGTCGAGAAACAGATCAACGTGCGATTCATTTTTTTTTTTTTATAATATAACATGTCACATTCGTTACAATAATTAAATCGCATGGGTATTTTTTTTAATTAGATTTAACTAATAATAGAATTAATTGTTTAATTTATGTATCATTGTACTTTCATTCAAAAGTAACCCGTTTGACTCCGTTTACTTATTTTTTTTTTCTTTTTTGAAGAATAAGAAGAAGAAGAAGAAGAAGAATATACGATCTATCCACATAATGCAACAGCAATTGTACTTTGTACGAAATGGTTATATAAAGAAAAATAGTTATTTTCGCGCGTGTGTATGTGTGTGTTGTCTCTGTATATCTTTTTCTTATTTTAATTTTAATGTTTAAATTGTTTTAGATAAAATTGAATTCGCATATAATTCGCTAAATTATAGAAAAGCCTATAGTGTATTGTTTCTTTTTATTTTCTTTTTTATTTGGACTTCGAAATTGATTAATCAAATACATATTTGAATCAATTTGCTACAATCGATATTTTGTTATTTGTTCGCTATAATGTGATTCTGAAATAATAGTTATAATAAAAGTAATAATAATAATAATAATATGGAATGTTCGTTAATCTCGCTAGTATGATGATGATCATGTTAAAATCTTTCAAGCACGAGCGATAATTAAAATGCAATTAATCTTGTTGCATTTTTTTTATTTTTTTTTTATTAGCAGTTTGCGAACGTTTTAATCAACAGAAACGACATTTTATTTTATTATTAAACGTGCTATTAAACGAATATTTTTATCGTTTTTTTTTTAATGTGTAAGTCCGTTCTTTGACATATTTTGTTTAAAATAACATCGGACGATCATATTTTTCTTTTTCTTTTCTTTATTGTTTTTTTTTCTTATTTTTTTTTCTTTTTTTTTCTTCATTGATGAACTCTCGCGATTTTATAAATACTCTCCACAAATATATTTCATTAACTTAAATAAAATATGAAATCATTTGTACGATAGAAATATCGATTATTTGTTTTCATTTCAAACGAAGAACATTATAAGATAAAATAAAATTAGTTTTCGATAGTAACGACCATTTGTAATTGAGCAAAACAAAAAATAACTTAAAAAAAAAAGAAAGAAAACCAATAATATATATATATTATATTCCGATACTCTTTTTTAAAGAGCCCCCCGATCGACGTTCAATAATTATGCATTCTATTTTCGTTATTATCGTTGCCAAATTATTGGCTCTGATATATTATAAACTTTTGTAACAATTTAACATATTTCTATGGAGAAAAAGAAGCCCCAAATTCTATTTTGACTATAAATTTTTTTTTTTTTTTAGCTATGGACGTTCTTTTATTTTCTTTTTATTTTCAATTTATATAAAATTCGTCAAGATAGTTTTAACAACGTAATTACTTAAGGTAGTTTAGATTTTAACAATTAAAATCTTCTATGAAGAATAATTGCTCCTAAGTTTGGACCAAACGAGACACATCGTCCTAACAATTAAATTTGAGGTGAGACGAAGTGGTCTCACTTAGTTAATCACATTTCGATCGTTAAACCCTAAGAAGATATATCTGAATAAGGTGATGTATTTGTGTATGTGTATATATGTGTGTGTGTGTGGGTATATCGCATAGGCACGCGCACGCACGTGCATTGGCGACAAGTATAGAATAAACTCGCTTTTTTTTTTCTTGTGTACAAGTTTATAAACGACTTAATGCGATCAATGGTCGTTAAACTTATCGAATCGTAGGAAAGAAACTACCAAATCAGATTTGGCCGTCTACATCTACTTGATATCGAAGCGTAAGATATTGAGCAACGTCAGTCATCCTGTTGATGCTACGATGAAGTCCTCGTAAATGATGTTTGAAATTGTTAGCAAATGAATTAGCTAGATCGATGCACTCCTCGTTCTCAAGACTGGAATCATTTTCAACTCCAATTTCGGACTCGGAATCGGATGATAGAGAAGATGCAATAGAAGATGCGCTTTGTATACTTTGCATCGAGGTAGTACTTGGACAACGTGCGTGTCCCAATCTGTTAGCAGTTTCTGTGCTGGTTTGATAAGCTAGAACTGATTTATCAGCATCTTCATCTTCTCGGGGTTGTACGCGATCTTCTTTGGACCAAAGTAATTCGACTTTCATTTGATTAACGATGTGATACAAACGATACAAATCCGTATTGGCTAACGTTTCTTTAACGTTATTACCAGCTTTCAAACGAATCGTATCACCAGCATCGCCTACTGTCAAATCCAACAGTCTTCTTGGTATTAAAATCGTTTCTTCCATTTCGCTAACAGTTTTGACGAATCTTTCCATGCTGTTCAAAATGCTGGCGCAACTAAACTCTGGTTCGTCATGTCGTGCGATTCTACGAAGACTCGTCCTGTAACACGAAACATAATTATCCTATTACTTACTTACATCTTTGCTTTTCAAAGGGAGCAACGTTCATTGTAATTTAACTCGCACATATCTTCCACACTCATATACAGATCACACATACACGCCTGATAAAGAGCTTCAAATTGAATGATATTCTTCTACCACCACTATGAAGATCATTCTTTTATCGTTTTTTTTTTTTAAAGAGAGAGAAAGATTATCAAAGAAAAATAATATACATACTGCCTGTGCAACATTTTGAATTCTTGGTCTTGTATACACACGAATGTTAACAATTTATCTAAGTTATGATAATATTAAAATGTTCTATTACTATCTATCGTTAAATCAAAATTAACTGTAATTTCAAGCGACGCGTGTCGTGTTTCCTCAAACGTTGAAAGCGAATAACTAACTAAACTTGATGGAAGAGCATTAACTTCTTTTACATATAAACATATACATATGTAACATGCGCATAATTATTTAATTCATAAATATTTCAAACATATTTAAATCTACATTTGTTTTTAGTTATCCCACGGTTTTTATTAATATTCATTGTTAAACTATATAAACGATTGTTTTTATCGTTAAATTTGAGAATGTGTAGGGAACTAAACAACAGACATATTGTATGATAATTCAAGTGGAAAAACATTTTTCTAAATTTCCTTACGAATTGCGTATTCGATCGAAATGAAGGAAAGGGGAAAAGAATGTTAGAGAGGCAAGGTTTAGGTAGGAAATAAGGAACAGCTATTGACGATATATGTAGTGTATAGGTTGCGTGTTCCGGAGTCACCTTTGACCGAAGTTCGCGCCTTTTACGAATAAAAATGAACGTCATTGGTCGTAGTTTTTAAAACTGATGTTCTTTTTTATCTTACATAATAAATCGATAAATCGACTACTACCTAGTACTCTTTTACATGTGTTAAATAAGTATATACGTAGATATGAAAGTTTGAATTACATTCCTACGATCCTATTTGTCTCTATCTTTTTTTTGTACTTCATTGACTTTGACCTTGTTCATTCTTTTATTCGTCTAAATATTATATGAGAATTTCACTTGTCGCCTGTTACCAAGAATTTTATATTTCTCATAATATTAGATGAGTTGATACTTTTTATTTTACATATTTTGCGTTGTATTTTTGATCATCATCATTATCATCATTATAGTATACCTTTCTCTTTAAATTTTTTTCATTTAATGTAGTATTTCAAGGATAAATCTAAACTTCATAATTTGGCTGTCGAATAACACTATAAATTTCCGAGTTTATTAAAAGAAGTAATAGAGTAGTAGTAGTGGTAGTAACAGTAGTAGTAATAGTAGTAGTAGTGGTAGTAACAGTAGTAGTAATAATAGTAGTAGTGGTAGTAACAGTAGTAG
>NW_015148996.1:1332328-1396827 GCF_001465965.1 Polistes dominula | reverse complement strand
TATATATATATATATATTTATATAAATCATTCTATTATCTACTATATAACTATTTTTTAATTAATTATATTTTTATAATATTTTTATAATAACGATATCACATATGAAAGATAAAATTAATTTGTTTGATTATTATTCGTGAACACAGTGTGTGTTGCATAAAACTTTGTATTTGACCCAACGCCACACACACGTTGTCTCTCTACGTAATATAAATTTAATAAGGCATCATTAGTTTTCATAATAAGGGTTTCAGTATAGTTCATTCCCTAGATCAAATATTATTATGTACATCCGCCATTTGGTTCAAATTATTGAGGACATTTTTGCGAAAGAATAATTTATCTTTCGTTGAATATTAAATTTCCACGATTATTAGAAAAAAAATGAGTAATCCAGGAAATAGGATTCAGGATATTATATATAGGTAATATTTATATTACAGTTCCTTTTGACTTGCAGGCCTTGACATTTGTATAATTATCAATCCATTTTTCTTTTCCCTCATCGTTTATCTCATTGATATATTTTTTTTTCTTTTGTTAAGATTTAATCTTGTAATTCTTTTTATCGACACGTTAAAAACTGTGATAAATATAAAAATATAATCTTAATAAGATACTTATCCATCGTTAAGATCTTAAGATATATATGTATATAAAAGATAATATCAACAATATAAAAGATTATTGTATTTATTTAAAGAACTAATTTATTAAAAAGCCATCTCTGACTACAAAAAAAAAACTATTTCTAGTTTCTGACTTATCTTTCTAACATCCTTTTAATTTTTAAAGGTCACATGGGTATCCCTAGATTAAAAAATCATTAAATAAATTTGATCATTTAAAAAGTATTACATGAACTTGGTCATTTAACAAGTATTAAATGAATTTGGTCATTTAACAAGTATTAAATGAATTTGGTTACTTAACAAGTATTAAATGAATTTAGTCATTTAAAAAGCATTAAATGAACAAATTCATTCACAAAGAATTAATTAAATAATTCATAATAATTATAAACAACTTCTTTTTTTCGAAATTCTTTCCTACATGCAAAGTTTGTTTATCAGAAGAATTACAAGATTAAATTCATCTGGAATCTTTAGAATTAAAACCAAATTGGAATATCCTATAATAAATAATATTAAGATTATATGTAAAGTTTTCATAAAAAGTAAATATACTAAATTCAAAGTCATGTTACATGGTATATACATATATATATATACAGCCGAAAGATAAAAGAATTTATGTGGCATAGCCTCATTTCAAAGAAGCCACATCATTGGATATCTTCTTGGTCTCTTTCACGTTGATACAGAGAAAATAAATTGACATAGATCTTAGCATCCCTTAGTTGCTTGTCAAACTTGAAATTGAATTTAACCGCGTTTAACCGAGCCAATATATATATCACTATGACGTTTTATTCCTGTCATAAGCTATGACTAATTCAATGGATATACACGCCTATATGACGACAAAGACGACAATAGACAAGGATGAATGATTTTCTTCTTCTTCGAAATAGGTATTCCTACGAAATAGGATTACACGTTTGATTATGAATTGGCCTAATTTATTTGATTGGTGAATACCTCTGCGCTGTGTTACGGGATTGGTTGCTTCATGTCACGCGTTTCCGAATTGCTATGACGACCTTATTACCCGAAGAGTTTGTTAAGATGAGAGAAAGAAAAAAAGATGATGGTAAAAAAGTAAGCAATGAAGGAAAGGAGAAAGTTTTCATATTAAATAACAGAAAAATAATAGTTATTCATACCTGCTGTTGTCGACGTCTGAATAATTCATTTTTCAGGGTTGTGTGTGAATCTTGTTAATATATAATAACGTATTTCGTCGTACGAATAAGTAACAGAAGTAACAGAAGACAGACAAACTTGCCAGCTGATTTTTTCGGACTCTCACACTACACTGTCACAATGTCGCGTTGCTCACGCGAGGTAAGAAAAACGTGCGTGATTGGACTTCCTAATATCTCTTCCCCTCTTACTGTCTTTCGTACAAAAAAAAAAACAATCGTTCGATCAGATTATTGGACAAGAGTCACGGTTACGGGGTAGTAGTGGTAGGTGGAAAATCGTTCGTGTTGATTGGCAGCGCCTCTAGCGTATGACTCGATAAGCTTTCCCTTACTTACATGTATTGATAAGTAGGATCACGTGACGATTGCGAGCGTCATCTTTCGACATACGCGTGACGTGACATGGCTCATTTGTTTTGCTACGTCGTTAAGAATTATTTCGAGAATTTAATTAACTTGCTCCATGTGCCTTCATCTCCCTTCTCTTTAATCCCCTTTCCATTCCCTCTTTTTTCTTCTACAACGCATATTATAACATACAGATTTATATACATACAGATATATATTGATATTATCATTCGTAAAATTTTATTTTCAAGCACGAATCATGTGTTCGATAAGTGCGATTTCTTAATTATCTTTACGACCTTCCAAGTTTAAATAACTAATTTTTTTACAATAAATTTTTTTCTATCTACTACTTACTACGTAGTAGTTTCAACAATTTCTATTCATGTTTTGACCCAATAGTAAAACTTAAATCGTTTGGTTCCTCCCGCCAAATTTAATTTTAAATTTCCAGAAAAAAAAAACAATTTATATTATATCATATAATGAATGTTAATATTTTTATTTAATGATTCAAAATGCAGAATTTATCAAAATTTTAAATTTGCATATATTTAATCACATCTGTTGTGTTGATTTCACTAGTAATTTTTTGCTACTATCGTTCAGAGGCATAAATTATGAATTTGTTAATTTATTGTAAGTGACACTTTGTCTCTTATATTAGCAATAATTTAAACGAGAAAGGAACGAATTTAAATTAAGAATAATTTGAATAAAATTAAAGGATAATAAATGCCAAAATTTAAGTCCCTTTCGAATTTATCACCTGTTTTGACTCACATATTTTATTTCTAGAATATTCAAATTCAAATTGGCATTGCTCTTTGGAACTGTATTATGTACGTTTATTTATTTCTATTTTCTTTATTGTTGTTTTTCTTTATTTCATACAATCAAATGAACAATTCCCTTTTCATACATTTTAAGTTTTTGTTTTCTTCCACAAAATTTCAATAATGTTATTCTTTTATTTTACGTCAAATGAGAGACGTAAAATCGTTTGATGTATGTATCTATGCATATGTATAAGATATAAACATATATAGAAACAAAAAGGTAGAAAACAACTTGAGGACACCAATATTAAATGGTTTTGTATTATTTACTTATCGATACTTTTATCTTATTCGTAAATGTAAAATGTATATTTTATTAAAATAAGTAAAATATGTATATTTTATTTCATTAGATAGATTTAAATAGATAAGAATGTGTATGAAAAAGAATAATAAAATGAATTATAAATTACATAAACTTTTTTTCACTTATTACGACTCCCGAATCAAATAAAATTAATGGATAGATGGATGAAAGGATAAAAATTAAATGGAACTTATAATAAAGAAACTCTGAAATTATTCTCTTTTTATATAATCAATATAAAATGATAATGCTAATATTATTTTTATTGATTATCTATTAGTTTGACCTCGATCTTAAAATCATCGGTTAAGTAATCCCTCCATTTATGCAGGTAATTGGGTTTACAAAAAAAAAAAAAAATAAAACACATATAAATGGAAACGATATACATGAAACCATGAAAAAACCATTTATATTTTTAGCTTTTATTGAAGTAGATAAATTTACGAAATAAATTGCATTGCGGAATCCTCGAATTTGTTTTTACATATTGTGGTGACATTGAAGCACTGAAAGTTCAAGTGCATTAAAATGTATCTGCGTAAATGAAGGCTGCATAATTGAAGGTAGAGATTATTGTATTTACATACGATATGCAATTTACAATGTAAATATATGTAAAATTTGAAACAATTTTTTGTACGTTGTTTTAACTATGTTGAAATATGATTTTCAGTATAAAAAAAGTAGTTTACAAAAAAACTACTTTTATTATATATCGTTCTTATTTGCATATTTATATATTTCCATTTTGTACAAATATATATATATATATGTTTGTGTGAATAAATACATATTTATATTTAAAATACATATTTTTGTTTAATGGTTACCAAGGCAATCAATTATTATCGTTTCGTTAACAACTTTGAATGAGATTGTAAGTAATACACTTTCTATTTTAAAAGATTAAGAGATATCAAAAGTACATATATATATAATTATTAAATAATTTAATATTAATAGATATAAAATTTGTTTTATATCAAACGCGAAAAAGAAGAAATTAATTTAGATTAAATGATGATGTGCCGAATATTATCATCTTCGGTGTTTTATCTCCGATTGCATCAATCTTCCATGTATGGTAAAATGTGTCGTGGTATTACTAAATTTCCGATATTATTAAATGTGGAAAATCAAAGATGCATAGATATAAATAGCAATGAAGTAATACGTAAGTTTCTTGTATTTTCATTACCATTATTTTTCGCAAGGCAATAATTATAATTGCTATTACTTTATTTTATTATTATTATCATCTTTATTATACTCTAAAGAATATTTAATGACACTTTAGCTACACGTATGGCTCAATCACACGCAGCATCGGTTATTAGGGAAACATTGAATCGTGATGATACCTCTCTACCTTTGATGGATTCAACAAATACTGAAATGATCTCGGAAACTTTTGAAATACCCAGCAAATTTTTAAGACCATCAAGCATCGAAGATAGGACACCGTTATCCTTCGATCAAATACCTGGTCCCATGATAATGAAGCTATGGGAGAAATATTGGAAATACGTGCCGCTGTTTGGTACGCAACTGTTTTCCAGTCTGCTAATCAACAGATTCAGCCAGGGTATGATTTGATAGTTTGAGGGCTGAAGGTTGAAAGGCTCAATTTTATTTTCACGATACGCATTGTCTAATATTAATCCTAATTTAGTATAAGTTTATTTTGTATTTTTTTGTTTTATGGTATTATCGTGAATATAATTTTTTAGGACGATTAACTTGGAATCGTAACTTTACGCCGATTACATATTTTTTTAATACATATGGTTGTATCGTAAGACTCAATGGTCCATTGTCCGGTGATATCGTCATGATTCATAGGTAAACGATTAGATTTACATAAATTAATTATTATTTAACATAACATTCAAATTTGAGGATTCTTACACAGGCCGGAACATATAGAAGAAGTTTTTAAACAAGAAGGTGATGTACCTGTTCGCAGTGGTATCGATATTCTTGAACATTATCGTCTTCATTATCGGAAATATCGTCTTGCTGGTGCTTTTTCAATGTTAGTATTATATTATACAAATATTTGTACATTATAAAATATTTATATACATAATATTAACAAAAGCGGAAAATTAATAGCTATTTATCATAGGCAAAGTTCAGAGTGGTTGGAATTGAAAGAAAAAGTAAATAAACCGTTCAACAAGATAGACTCTAAATTTTTTCAAAAACTTGAAACAGTTACTGAAGATTTTATAAATCGAATTCGACAAATACGTAATAGACAGGATGAAGTACGTAATGATGATGATTTTCTAATAAATTTTATATGAAATTTCTAATACGAATATTTGTTTGATTAGGTTCCTCATAATTTTAATGAAGATATAACACGTTGGGGTTCAGAATGTTTCTTCACTCTTGTATTCGACAAGAAGCTTGGTTTTATTGATTCATCAGGGCAAAATCCTACTTCTGAGCCAGCAATATTCATTGACGCAATTACGACCGCTCACAAATATTTAAGTCGTTGTGAAACTGGTTTTCAAATATGGAGATTTTTTGATACTCCTTTTTCTAAAAGACTTTTTTCAGCGTGCGACGTTATCGATGGGTGAGTCAACAATTAAATTCTTTTAAATCAAATTATTTGCAATCATTAATTATAATTAGAATCTATTATAGTTTATTGAATAAATATATTCGACAAACACAAAATACATTTCGTGGACGATCCCCTGAGGATACATCACCAATTTTAGAAAAATTATTATCATCTCAACGTCTTCATCCAGACGATATTTCTACTTTATTAATGGACATCGCAATTTTAGGAGTCCAAGCGGTAAAAATGAACAATCAAAAATCGTGATTAATGATATTGATAAATAATATTGTTGAATTTTGAAATATTGTAGATGACTAATTGCCAAGCGTTTCTTTTATATTTCTTGGCGAAAAGTCCCCGAGTTCAGAAAAAATTATATGAAGAATTAGTCTCACTAATTCCTAATCCAGAATCTCCAATAACCGAAAATCATTTGAAAGATATGCCGTATTTGAAAGCTTGTTTAAAAGAAAGTCTGAGGTATGTGGTATATATTATATATATGTATATGAAACTGTCGGATTATTTACATCATTTTACGACGAGGTATACATTTTTATTTAAGATTGCGACCTGCTTTTCAATACATTACCAGATTATTACCAAATACGATATGTCTTCATGGATACACAGTGCCAAAAGGGGTAAACAAATATATTCTTTTTTATCTTAATGACATTTTTGACTAAAATATTTTATAGACTTTTGTAATAATGGCAAGTCAAATAATGTCACAACGAGAAGAAAATTTTGAAGATCCGGACAAATTTCGGCCGGAAAGATGGTTGAATAATGAAACGGATAATGATTTTCAAGAATATAATTATTTACCTTTTGGACATGGTGCACGTTCTTGTTTAGGAAGACACATGGCAGAAATACAAATGTCCTTGCTTACGGCTAAGGTACATTTTTAAATTTATATTAAATTTATTCTTTTTATTTTTTTATTACACGAAATAAATTTTTTTAGTTAATCCGTGAGTTTAAGATAGAATATAATTATGCTGATATTGGAAGCTATTTTTATATGATGAATATACCTGACAAACCTCTTCGCTTTCGATTCATCGATAGAAATTAGAATATTATGACTATTACTATTATTATTATACATATTTAAATATTACGAAATGATTTGGTCAGAAGAAGTTGTCCTTACGAGTTTAGGAATGTGAATGATACAGGAACTAACAGTAAGTAGCTATTATATTCAATTACATCGAGTGTGTTGTATTTATATAAAACCTACGACTTTCTATTAATTATAAGTGTGTTCAGTAATTATTATTATTATTATTTATTATATTTTAATAAAACCATGTTATATGTATATATATAAATTTGTATTTTTTAAAATTGAAATTTATTTGACAAATCAATAGTCTTTTTTTATAGATATTCCAGAATATTTACAATGAATAATTGGAAAAATTATTCAATTGTTCTATAATAATAGTGCAATCTAACAAAGTCATAACGTACTGAAAAATTATACGACTATATTATTTATTATTCATCGATATAACTAAATGAAGATTACAGTTTAAAATATTTTTTATATTACTGACCTTGTAAGCAAATCGATGACCAAAATTAAACAGACCCATTCCAGAAAGTTTTAGTAATTTTTGTCCAATTTGTAAAATAAATTGCAAAATCTATAAAATGTAAAAATTTAATTTACACAGTTGTAATATAATTTGATTTGATAAGGTATCTCACCTCTTCTTGTCTTTCTGAATTGTAAGTGAAATCTCTTAAAATATGAAGCACGTGTTCCGTACGTTTTGCCTGAATCAATTAATATAAAATAATTATCGAAAGTTTATAGTCATTTATACATTATGAAAATTATTTCAATTATTTTGAATACCTCTTTGCAACATTTTTCGATGGTATTATTTAGAAATATCACTTTACTCGTTAATATAACGAATAAAAAAAATGCTGGCATGAAAATGAATATATACGTCAATGTAAATGATAAATGTATATCTACTAATAATAAATATCCAAGTATAAGTATAAATTGAGATATCATTCCAATGGTTAGTTGAACTTGAAACATTTTGTGGAATTCGTAACATGTTTTTGATAACTCTAGGTGTACGTGCCTTGAAAAATTTGATAATAAATAAACTTAGGATATATTATTTTATATTTACAAATGAATATAATAATTATTGTATATATTTACATTATTGTTATTAGACTATGTTTATGATGGAAAGTATCAATGAGATATCGGTAATTCGATCTTTTCAAAGTCGTCATGCTAGTTCGCGTTACTTTTAATTCATAATTATTATTCGTAGATAAATATAAAATATATTTATTGATTTCTTCAAAAATCGTCCCGGTATACCTAAATATAAAAAATTATTATATTTATAAATAAATCACGCTGTTTTTTTCTTTTCAACAATTTTTTTTATGATCATTATTAATTAAAATTGGATTTCATACACAAATTTCGTACCAAATGAAACTTTCATATTTCAAATCTGCCAGATTATTAACACACAAAGGATGATTTATTATAAATATCTTGATATATACTATAACTTCATTTAAGCTTTCTTTATACCATGCTAATTGGATTAAATTTGTAAGGATAGAAATGACTATCCATATGATAATATTACGTTTTATTCTTTTACGTAAATTTTCGTAATTATTTGGAATGTTAAGTTTTTCCAATGTATCGTTTATCATAACAATTTTTTCGAAGCACCTTTTCCACGTCTGTTACGCAAAAAAAAAAATTTATTAATTACATACGATTAATTAATCGTAATTTTTTTTTTGTTAATTTATACTAATTACAGTAAAATATTTAAATTGTATAATGCAACTTAAGGAATAACATACTTTTTTATAATATAGCAAACAGATCATCATCGTAATTGTTGTAAATAATTGAGAATTGATTACTACAAAGCCTGCAAGTTCTTTACCAATAATCCGATGATATAAAAAATAAGTAGAAATACTGAAGATAACGATCCAAGTAATAATTGTATACGAATAAGTAAAAAATACGTTTAGTTGTCCTAAATTTTGATGTTCAAAATTTCCAAGTCCAAACAATTTGCAAATTAATTCTAATGGAAAGAGAGCGTTAGCTAAATTTTCTGACATAGTTGTCCTTATATGATGCTACACTTACTGTGCTCTATTGAAATATTACGCACCTTATATCCCAAACGTAATACATAGAATATTCTACACGTATACTCTTTCTAACAAATCGATCTATTAAGAAGTATTAATGTTTAATGAGATCATCCATTAACAAATTTCTTTACGTTTCACTATTTTTATTACATTTAGATGCTCGCTATTATAAAGATTCAATTGAAATTAATTCAAATGAAATAGTAATTTAATACTGAAAATAACAATCTTTCATATTTACATATATATATATATATATATATATATATATATATATATATATATATATGTAATGTAAATGATTATTTAACTTTACTAGAATATAGTAGTTAATTTCATAAATAGGAAGTTTTTCAAGTAAATTATACTATAATACTAGTTTTTTTTTTTGTAAATAATTACAAAGTAAGATTTTTCTTCAATTATATCATACTATATACAAATACACAATTTCTTTTTTTTTATATAGTAGCTTATTAAATAATAGATTATGTAGTATAAAATGTATTATAATTCAATGAAGAGTGTATTGTATATGTCATGAGCAATAAATTTACAAATCCTTTATCTCTTCCCTTTTTTTTTTTTTTTTTTTAAATATATTACATTAAATTCATAGTTAATTAAATTGAATTAGAAAAACTTAAAGTATCGAGATTGTTTTGCGGTAGCATATTAAGTTGACTCAATAAATTCTCTCTTTCTCGCAAACACATCCAAGCTTTGTCTTGTTCTTTTTTTGTCAATGGTACTTTTCTTTGTTTAGAAAGGATTAACTTTTTATAATTTTCTATAACTTCATTATCCGCTGTAGTAATTTTTCTTTTAAGCGCTTGTCTTTTACTTTCCTCCTGTGCAAGAGTTAACAGTCTTCTCAATTGAGTAACATTATGATTAGATAAAGCAGATAGTTCTTGTTGACATCTTTTGATTTCTGTAAGTATCTCATCGTCATCTTGATTTTTTTTCTGTCCATCCGAGTCTAGTATACCTTGTTCTATTAATTCCTTGTGCATTCTAATTTCCAAATTCATCGAATTTTGTATCGTTAAATCTCGAAGAACCGGAGGATCATTATTTCGAAATAATTTGTTATCCATATTATTATTTGCAACATATACATTTTCTTCTAGTAAAGCAGAAACTAGCCTCTGAGTTAAAGGTCCAGCAATGCCATTCATTTTCTTATCCCCTTTAGGTACTAAAAGAGACACATCCTGACGATTCTTCTTCTTTTCTCTGTTTGGATTGGCTGCATCTTCTTCTTGCAACAAATCATTATGCGCCCAGATTACGCTATAATGACGACCTAATGGTGGTATCTTTTTATATTCGCTTAGATCACTATGCATTGTAATTAACTCTTCCAATAATTTAATATCATCTGGCATAATGTCTGTACAATAAGGATCTACAGAAGCCCAAAATTTATTAGGTGTATCGTTCTTTGGTAATAATAATTTGGGTACATCAGATTTAGATCCTTCTATTTTTCCTATGTCATGTAGATTTGGAATTGCTTGGTTCCCTAAATTCCCTGATGTTCTTTGTTTCAAAAGTTTAGTAGATACAGATGTTTGCGTTTTGGTGCTTATTTCTTTAGGCTTAAATTTTTCTTCTCTAACTTTTCTATCAAGAAGTGACAAACCTTTTCCACTCTTTGATCTCTTGTCTCTACGTTCCTCTGCTGAAGATAAACTTGTTATTTCATCCTGCAGCATTCGATGTCTTACTACTACAGATGAAAGTAGGGTTTCCAGTTCCAATTGCAATGCATCCAAATCTTCCATACCTACACTATCTTCTGTTGTACGTTGTAAGATACTAGCATATCTTGGAAGTAGTCGACTGTTATCAGCTATTTTTAAAATAGGTATTGACATTATAGATTCTGTTCCACTAGGACTCATATCGGCATTAGGTACTGATGTCTCTGCAGTTTTGACACATTCACGTACTTTGCCAACAGCTTTTTTAGAACTTTGTTTACCTTTTCCTGACATACTTTTTAATGTAATATAATCTAGGTTTCAGTGACAATGATTATATCTTTATATCGCAGTGACTAATATTTCCTATTCGTCACTACACAAAATATTCTCTTCTGTAGGAAATTATTCCTATCTTTTTACATTTAAATTAGATTTACATAAATAACAGCATTCTTCTTTTTGTTTATGTACAATTATCAACAAAAAAACTTAATAACTAGAATATAGAAACTCGACAACTAAAATTATCAGCATGCACAAAGTACAGGTTAGTATCGTAGAAGTATAGTATAGTGTCGTGACACACTCTAGGCAACTTTAATAACTTAAAATGATAGGGTTATATAGGGATTTTTGTTATTGTATATTTAGATATTTTTCGATGGTAATGCAAAAGCGGAAAAGAATACTATTATTTTCAAATAATTGATATGAAAATAAAATGATTATATATATTATATTTCAGATTTATTATATTATCGATATCGATGATTTCGATTTTATCGACGATTGCGACATTATCGACGGACATTACGAAAAGTTTGAAAGTGTGGCGCGAAGTGGCGTATCATTCGAAGTTATCTTTTGTTAGTTAAAAGGATCATCGCAAGAGAATGCGAATTCATGGTTTAGCTTACTGCGACTTTTAAGATACTTAAAAATCGTCATCCAAGTTGACAAAGCTGGTGGCTCTTTGTGGAAAGCGAAGAAAGTGACGGAAACATTGTAATGATTGAAAGCAAGCTTGTGAAACAATCAAGTGTTCGTAGAAATGAATTGCAATGGAGAATCGTCTCTGGATGGTAAACGTAGGGTCATTTCTTACATGGATAGCAAACCTATCATCACCTGTAAGTTCATTTCTATAAATGTTTACACTTAACCTCTTTACAATGACGATCATCAATGATTATAGTTATCAACGCCCCCTTCCTTATATGCACTCGATTTCTTCATACTTTAATACTTTTCTCAACGAATTTCATTATTTATCATACTCCAATAATTATTTTTATTAAGAATTATTTTAATTCTTTTTACTCGTCTGAAATAAAAAAAAAACATATGCTTATTAATTTGGAGATCATGAATTTTTCAATGATTGCCTTTGACAAGGGATGTCAAAATTAAATTATCTTTACTATTCAATGTTTCTAATTATAATTTTTATTTTGTGCAATACTTGTGCATGAATTATTATTAAATATTTATATTTTTCTTAGATGCCGGAGATGAAGAATTATTTTCTACTTTGGAGAATGGTTTGCTTCAAGCTATTCCTGAGAGCACAGTTGAGTGGCGTAGATCATTTGGTAGGCCGATTAAACAAGTTAAACTTGGAGCATCTTTTGTATCATTTTCCAAAGATATCTTGCCTAATGAAAAAGACTGGCATCTCGTGAATCAGCCAGTATTACACATTTATTGGAGCGAATGTACTGTAAGTGAAATTAAAGTATTTATTATTACTTTTTACTTTGTAACACTTGTTTATCTAATAAATACATGAAAAACATAATTTTTAGGATATTGACGCTTATAAAACGAGTGTAAGAGATGACATAGATATTTGGTTGAAGATATTATCTTCTTATCATATTCAAGACTGGATGATTGTAATAGTAGAAACATATGATCCCAAAAAAAGTACCAAATTATTACCTAGAACTACTGTTTTAGATAAGATTAGAAGTGACTTTGCTTCTAAAACTGGTGATAGGTAATTTAAATCATATTATAAATGAATCTTAAATAAAGTATATATGTAACATGATAATGATGCTTATTTTGTACTATTTTATGTAGGTGTTTTGCTGTAATAAATCCTATTAAATATAAATCTCGTTCAACGGAAACTTGGAGAGGATTAATTGGACGTATTCGTCATTTGATGTTAACCGCATACGATAAAACTCTTTCTCGATTTGAAGATGTTATTAGAGAACAAAGGGAAAGCCGGAATCTTCCTGGCTGGAATTTTTGCCATTACTTCCTTTTACAGGTAACATTTAATGCTCTAATTATTTTCTATTGAAAATAAACACATGATCGTTATTATTTCAGGAAGAACTTGCATTTGTATTACAAATGTTGGGCTTATATGACGAAGCATTGGTACAATACGATGAATTGGATGCTCTCTTTACACAATTTGTATTAAATTCTAACGTAGGAGGTACAGTTGAAATGTCCCTCTAAGTTATAGAATGTAATTTAATTTATCTTCATATATTTAAAAGCTTCATTTATTGTTTTTTCTATTTTACTAACTTTTTTATTGCCTACTCGCTAATCATTCAAATTATTATTTTGATTTCTTACAGATACACCAGCTTGGTTGAATTTATTCCAAACGCCTCTTAATAATTGGGCTGGTGTAAATTTAAGCAATGGTGTTAATCATCATTTAAGATTTCTATTAGCTGAATGTAAATCATCGTTGCTGGACTTTAGAAGTTATTTATTTAGCAGACAATGTGCTATGCTTTTGTTCCTTAAAAAACCATGGGAGGTTTGTTGCAATCAAATTTTTTATTAACATTAGTTTTTTCTTTTAAATCTGATTAAATATTTAACTAATTTTTCTTGCAGGTTGCACAGCGATGTTTATCCTTTATTCACAATACACTGAGTGAATTACAAATTTTAGAAGTTCAACGACCAGAAGGATCCGTCGAGTGTTGGGCTTTTTTGTGCGCGTTAGAAGTATTGCAAGCATGTCAAGAATCAGCTTTTGGTTTAGATAACAATCAACAGTCGGATCTTTGTTCTTTACATACTGCAAGTCTATGGGCCTTAGCTCGTGATAAGGTAAATTTAACTAACTTTAAATATTTTATTTCATTTTTGTAATCCTTATATCGTATAATTATATTTTTTGTTCAGTTAGGAGCATTAGGAAAACTATGTGGTCTCATGCCAGGTAGCGAACCAACTAGCGAACAACTCCACACAGTTGTATATCTTATAGCAGGTATGGGAGATTCTGAACCACAAGAAGAAAGAAAAGTAACTCCAATCGATAAACTGAAGGAAGCATTGTCATCTAAAGAAGTTTTTAAAAAACAATACTTGGAACATGCTGAATTAGCTATGGGTACTTATAAACACGTTGGTCGAATAAGATCAGCTAGATCGATAGGCAAAGAATTAGCTAGATTCTATGGTGAATTAGGAGAAAATCAGAAAGCTGTAGCATTTTTATCTGATGCTTTGAAAACTTATACGGATGAAGGATGGCATCATTTAGCAGCACAAACACAATTAGAATTAGCACAATGTTATAAAAGAATGGACGATGTAGATAAATATATAGAAGTTTGTGCTGCGATATCTTGTACCAATATATTACATATTACTGTACGTAATTCATATTTTGAAGAAATGTTAGGATATATGAAGATGTTAACTTCTCCACAGCCATTACTCACTGAACTTGGACACTCTTTTATAATACTCAGTATGGAAGTTAACGTAATGGACAAAGTGGTGCAAGATTGTGTAGTTAATATTGTAATTAGTGTACAAAGTTTGTTTCCTAGAGAAATCAAATGTACAGGTGCATATATCTCTGTTGAAGAAGTTCAAAGACCTTTGGCTCCTAATAAAAAAAAAGGCTCCAAAGCAGTAGTAGTGGAGCAGCCACCAATACAATTGTAAGTATTTACAATATTTATTAATGATTACATATTTTATAATTTATATATTTTTTTAATGTTATAATTAGGTTGTCAAGTTGTACTATAGAAGACATGAAGCCATTAGATCCAAGCTTAGCTTTATTACAAGTATATTCTTACTTGAATTGTAAAGAAGACAAAAGTATAGGTTCCGCTAGTGTTATGCACAATAATCTAAAACCTGTGGTACGACGTTCAGATAGTGCTAAACATAGAAAAGCTCCTATTAATACGAAAGGTGATTTTAGCAAATCGTTATCGTGCTCTGAATTTATTATGAAACCAGGTGTAAATATATTTACATTGACCAGGCGAGTTGATTGTCCTGGATTATACGAAGTTGGTCAATTGTCACTTATTATAGAAGAAAAATTAGAATTTCTATCCCCAATTTTAAATCCAAAATTATGCTACGAGGTGGCAAAAACTCAACCATTAATTTCTCTAAAATGTGGAAGAGATTTATTAGCTGGTATTATTCAAGATATAGAATTAGTTATATCAACTGGAAGTATGAGGATAACGAAAGAAATGAAATTAAAATTACGTGCATCTAGAGGATTAATGATACAATTAAATGAAGTAGAAGCAGTAATGGTTAAAGAATTAGAAACGCCACTGCCATCATGTGAACCATTTCAAACAATAAAATTGGGATTAAAAGTTTTAGCTGAGTTACCACCTAAAAAAGATCCTTCTTCTATGGAGCATAAAGTAATTTTTATTTTCTCCTATCAATTATTAGAATCAATGGATTTAAACTTTCCTAATATGAAATATGCAAGTGGTATTATTTTTTCAGCTTAGCGTGCAATGTCCATGGGGTACGGAAGAAAGTATCCTTTTACATTTTGGTCCACCATTAATGACAAATATGAAATTGCACACTGCTAAGCAGAGAAAATTTGTTCAAATCATTGTAACAGGGTTGACAAGTCGACTTTTGCAATTATCTGATCCACATTTGGCATCGAATACGTCAATGGATTTAAATTTTAAAAGTTTGAATCCAACTGCTGGTCAACGATTAATGGTAGGTAGCGGAATGAATGTATCATTCATGTGGGAAGTTGAAGTTGGCAAAGATGAAAAAGCTATGGTACCCATTAAGACTGATTTTCGTGTAAAATACGTACCAATTAATGATACTGAAGAAACGACTAATTTAAATGATGATCCTTTACATATAAATAATTTGAAAAAGCTAGAAAAAGCTTCTAGTGTATATAGATGTAATTTTGATGTCACGGATTACGTGGTAAGTATTAAAATAATAATAATACATTATAACTTTGCTTATTAAATTTTTCAAAAAAAATACAAATATAATATTTTTCAGACATTATTCACAGTTTCTTCGAAAGTTGAAGCAGGTGGAGGTGGAGGAGAATTTTGTCGTGCTGGTAGTATGTGTCATCTTTATCTAACAGTAACGCGTATGTTGTATACTCCTAATCCTAATCCTCCACCTCAACTGATGTATGAGGTATTAGCAGATCAAACAATGTGGGCTGTTTGTGGTCGAACAGCAGGAATCATTTCATTAGAAGTAGTAGAAAAACAAAGTGTTACGTTAGATGTTATGCCTCTAACCAGTGGTTATTTACCTTTACCTGTTGTTAGATTGTCTCGATATATCCCTGCGGTAGAAAGCAAATCAGGCAAGTACACTAACAAAATGTATTAATATTCTAAATAGAAAAATATCCTAATATTGTCCTTATGTGTGAACAAAAGACTCACATAATATTGTTTTTATCATATCTACAATACTAATTGAATTTTATATTTTCTTTTAAGATGTCACCCGTAAAGGTGATATAACTTCTGGTCCAAGACTGGAGCCATTCAGTCCAGGACAAGTATACAATGCTAGTAAAGCTCAACAAGTACATGTTTTACCTGCAGTACCTTCAGAATCTAATTAAGTTTCTAATTTTAAAGCCATACTACAAAACTTGGTTTTTAAAGAATAAATTCTCACTAGGGTGATCAGCACAGTAATTTGAAAGTTCATTTGAAAGACTATGTACTAGTCTTTATTATCTTACAATTAATATGCAAATTTGTTCTTGATATAAAAAATCAATACTTTCACTTGACTGAAACTTGATTAAAGCTAAATTAATAATAGCCACACACACACACACACTTTCTCTATCTATATATATATATATAAATATATAGATTAATGAACGATCTTTATTCAATATTTCGTTTTGCTTCACCTGTAATGTTTTATTTAAAAACAATATATGAATTAAACGATAGATAACATTATAAATTTTTATAATGAAATGGAATTTAATATCAGATTGTTAGACTTACGAATAATACTAATTTTCTTGTTCTTTATAATCAATTTAAAATGACTATTATATATTATTTTATCCAAACTAAATTTATTTCTGTCTTGTTTTTGAAAATATTTTGTTGAGCGCTATGTATTATAATATGATGCCATAATTATGACATAGCATAAGAATGTAAAGAATTTATATAATGCATCGAGAAGAGAACAATCGATATGAAATTTGTTTTTATTGAAAAATAGTGAAACGTTGTTGTAAAATAAAAATCTAAAAGACAGTTGATAATTTGATCTGATGTTAATAATTATTAATAATAAAAAATAGAAGTTTAATTTATACGTATTTTAAATTGTGTAGTATTTTCATACTTAAAAATTTTTATTCTACCATTATTATAGAAGAAATGAATTTAGTATCGATTGTTCACTTTGATGTTAATATAGGAAAATAATTAGAATATAATTTTGAATGAAATATCTATCATTTGGATATATATATGGTACCTGTGCTCTAAAATATAAAACTATTTTATAGTTTTTTATTAAATAATGTATATTACCTGTGCATTAAAATCATGATAGCTAATTATTCTTAATCCAATAAGTGCATCTTCGCAATTTGCTCTAAATATTGATCTATCAACAAGAAAGAAAGAAAGAAAGAAAGAAAAAAATAAAAAACAACTCATTAAATCTATACGTACACGTGACATCGAATATTTTCAATGATCGATAAAAACAGCGTGTATAGATATACATATATATGTGTGTGTGTGACCAAAAAATGATAGGAGGAAAAATGAACATTGAAGAAGATAGAAAACAAAGTATCTGTATATTATTACTTTCGTGCCAATATAGGAATCCTTCACTTTAATTAAATTAATTTACTTATAGATTTTGTATCAGATTGTTTAATTATATTTTCTTTTTTTTTTCTTTTCTTTTCTGTTTGTTTTTATTTTGCAAACTTTTAAAACTTTGTGATATTTGTAAAGATCTTTTTTATATATTAGCGATTGAATTCTCTTAGAATGATATGATGGAATATTGAAATATAATGAATTATATTATATTAACTGTATATCTATAAACAAGTAATTATATCTTACTTTGTACCGAGAATTATATATTATGTGAAAGATAAAGAAAAATGAAAAAAAAAAAAAAGTAATAGAGCTTTAGTGCCTATTAGACAATTTTATAAAAAGTGATGTTTTACTGATAACATTAAAATACACTAATTTTCCTAAATCATCTAGTTATTGGCCAGTGATAAAAATAAATAGTATAATTACATCAACATATATATATATATATATATATATATATATATATATATATATAAATAGAACGTTCTAATTTTGACATAAAAAACTGTTTACTCAATCAGATATGGCCTTAATATATTAAATTTACATTCATTTCTAGAATATCCTGCATTTTTTCGACTGATATTAATTTTACATAGCAATTTAAAATCAGATTGTTTATTGAGAATTAACAATGTTGTAATAACTGTATTAAGAAAGCATGAATTATATGTACATTTCTGCAAATGAAACTCAAACTATATATAGAAATATAAATATTATAATAGAAATAGATAAAATTATGAATATAAACTAAGATATAAATTTTGTATTAATTTCAATTAAACGAGCAGTTTTTCTAATGACAGAATAAGACTATATTTAAGAATTTAGATATTTAATCAGAATTCAGTATGTTGGTATCTTTCACTGCACTCATAGTAGTTACTATAAATATGTGAACAAGAAAAAAATAGAACGAATTTACATTAACAAGTTTCGGTATATTAATATCATAAAAAATTATGTTCTCTATTAAAATACATATATTTATGTTGCCATGTTATTCTGCATATATATCTATATAGATTAGTTTTCATTGAATACCTTTTTTTTTTATTCAAAATGTAAATAAGATAAATGTTACAATATTCTGTATACGTGATAATTATATATTTTATACGTTGTCAGAGCTATAAAAATTATTTAGTATTTATATTAATATAAAATATATATATATATATATATATATATATATATATATATATATATATTCATATATATATATTATATACCTTTGTAAAATGTGGGAAGATATTTTTATTTGGTATTATAAATCATAATAATTAAATCATCTTTTTTTATTACTTTAGTATATACATATAATCTATAATAATCGTTTATTATTTAAGAATGTTTAATAATTTTTTCTTTTTTTTTGTGTATTAAAGTAAAAAAAAAAAAATAAACATACGCAAACAAATTAGTAATGTTTCAAAATATTGAAAAGAGTACTGTTATCATATCCAAAAGAAATACTGCAATTATATTATTTTAATATTATATCATAAAGAATTGTTAAATTAACGTCACTTTTGAAAAAAAGAACAAAGAAAGAAATAATACATGTATATGTGGTATATAGATGCATTAAATGTAAATTAACAAAATACAAAAGCAGTGTTTCTTTTATAAATTATATATATACACAAGATAGTATGTAAAATTATTTTGTTTTTTGATTATTGAATAATCCTTAAGTTCACGATATAAACAAAATAAGGTATGAAAATTATTGTTATGCAACTTTTTTATATTCTTATTATAATTATAATTTCTACGATTTTTTTAATTATTAGTATATACTTTTCTGATATATATGTGTGCATATAATTATGTATATAGCCAAAATACCAAATAAAATCTATAAAGCACATTTTGTATTATTTTTCGAGTTATTGCATAGACTTATATTATAATTATAACAAATATGGTTAAATACTAAAAATGAATGTTTCCTATGTATTCTAATGATTTAATTATATTTATTGTTTTGATAATACCTATGTTTAGCACGTTCCATGCCATGGGTATTACAGGTAGTACATTTAGACATATTTATTGAATGAACTGAAAATAAAAATAATAAAGAAAGATTATTTTTTGTATTTATAGTACCAGAAGCTATATATCTAATGTAAATAAAAAATATTTGTATGAAAAAATGATGTATATTACATTGCAAACACAGTCACCAAACAGTACGATACTTTAATTCTTTATGATATAAATTAAAAACAAATTTCATATACCTAATACATTGATGGATGGGATTTCTTCTTATTTTTACAATAATACATCTTTATCTTGTTTAATTTGAAATGTTAGTAAATTGGCAGTGGAGCTTGAGTCAAAAGTAGACCAAATCTTCTTTTTAAGGTTATTCGCTCCTTTGAGTATTTGTCCTCAGGAGAAAATCTTGCTGGAATTTTTAAATATTATGTAAATAATAATTATTATATAAATCTATAAAAAAAATATTGTTTTAAACATTACCAGGATGTGCAGACATGGTTGGTTTTCCATTAGGATCAATTTTCTGTAGATGTAGAAAGAATGATTTAATTATTATTACATTACAAATCAATTAATATAAAAAATTATTATAAAATATTTGTTTCTACCTTTAAGGTGTATACACGCTCTCCTTTTTCATTAAAATAGTACATTAAATACATTTTGTTCAGATTAATGAACTTTTCTTACAGATATAAAATCTAACCTCTACGTGCACATTGCAATGTTGATCACATGAGTATGGAGACACATGAGGAGAAACTTGCGCATGCGCATGTATTTGCGCATGACTGTTCGCATAAGGAGAAATTCACGCATGCGTACACATTTGCATTGCATTTCGTTAAATTCGACGGAAACAAAACAGAATAAATTATAAAATAATAAATTTTTAATATTTTATGAATGATACACTAATATTAAACATTATTAAAAATAAGTACACATAAGAAAATAATAATATTAAATATTTTCTGTATACTTAATCGATATTTTCTTTTATAATAATTCGATATTGCCAAAAATACTTGCAATTAATTAAACAAGAAAAACATTTGGTTTTTTAACATAAAATTTAAGAATGCATTTTCGATATGTATTTAACATAATGTTATTTATATCTAAAATATTTAAATATCATTCTACGATAAGATATTATAAAATATTTATGATGTTGTGACGCAATAAAATGACGTGTCTGTATATTCTTTACCATATAGATATAAACCATTGTAGGTTTAAATGGGGGCCTATGCTTACCTGTATATGGTTAGCTTTTGCTCTCTCACATTTCTGCATCCCTGGTTACTCGTGATACATGGGGCCTTAGAATTTACACAATAGGATCTTACGAAATGTCTTAGTATTTATTCATTTTATATAATACAAATTTAGAGATTTCATTTTTCAATATAAAATTAACTAAATTATCATAATGATAATAAATATATACCTTTACCTATGTTCAGTCGTATCAATTGAAATCATATTTATAAATCGATTGTTATATTATTTAAATATACATTATTATTTTTATAAATAATATTTTATTATTTTATCAAATTTTATACTATGTTAATAATTGTATTTCAATAGATTTACAAATTCCCGCGCTGATTTCACCAATCACGTGTCGGGAAAGGGCCCAATGCTATTGGTTCAAAAATAAGAAGATAAATGTTCTCGACCAATCATATTTTAGTAACACGCGAATAAAGTAAAGTAATTATTGCGTACGTGGAGAAGCGAGATGGATATTAAGAAGTAGAGTGGGGGAAAAAGTTGGGCCTTACTCATAGGTTGCAGTTGCCAGTACGCTCCCGCGGCGTGTATGTCAGTAATAGTGTCAACGATATCTTTATAACGTTATTCGATTGTATTATTATTCTTTTTCTTATTCCGTATAGTATAACAAGGACGTATACAGATTTATTTTTCAAAAATTTTCAAAATAATCTATTTAAATTTTCGGAGTTTCCATTTATTTTATTTATCGAAGATAGATCGTAGTTCTGTTTATCGAAAATAAGAATCGAGATGCGTGGAAGCGTCGCGTTTGACGAATTTTGGTCACGACGTTGGCCCTGAGAGAAAGCAAAGCAAAGTAAAGTAAAGTAAAGGGTAAGAGGAAGGGAAGAGAAGAGAAAAGGAGAAAGGGAAGAAGTAGAAGAAGAAAAAGAGGAAGAAAGGTAGGAAGGTGAAGGGGGAGTAGTAGTGTAGTAGCGTTCCGGAGAAGAAAGGATGACGATAGTGACAAAGCAAGAAAGAAGAAGATAGAAAGAGAGAAAAGAAAGTTGCGTTCTTCTGTGTGTGTTTGTGTGCGCACGTGTGCGGTGTGTCGCGCGTGTATAGTGCACGCGTGCGCAAGTTCTGTGAAATACAAGAGTGCGGATCGGATGCAGTGGTACCGCACGCGTATAATACGTAAACGGACGTGTGCATCGTCGACTGTGTCCCCGCGTGTACTTGACAGTGCGGAATCAACAAGTGTCGCTGTTTAAATATCAAATCCCCGCCAACTTCTACCATTCGATTTCTTTTCGTTGTTAAGGATAAGAAGATTTACGGAAAACCACCAAGTGTTTCATCTCTTTACAATTGCTGTATTTACTGTTTAATTAACAAGGGTATAGAAAAAGTAATTGATTTTCATCACGGAAACGTTGTGATCGACGCTGACACCGGATAGATCCGTTACACGTCGTCGATCCTACCGAGTGGCCGTGGATGGCCACTTTCGTCGGCATCTCAAGATGGAAGTCGTCTATATAGGTAAGTATTACGACGTTGCTCTTGTCACACATACTATCTAATTTATTATTTCATTTTTATTGTTGCTATCAAGTGAAAATTGTTTATCATTATTGTGGTTTGATGTGGTTTTAAACGATGATTTTGTATCTATTTTGTTTGGAAAGGCGGAATGCGAAATTGTGTATTTATTCTTTTCTTTTTATTTAAAATCGTATAAAAAAGCATCTTTTTTTAATAATGTTATTGTATTTATTTGTTATCACTTTCATTTAATTTATTACTTCACTTCTTTCGTATGAAAATTATATGTTATATAATTGTAATTATGCAATTTTATACATGCATCTTTATTTAAGATATTCTTGTATTTATTTGAGATTATTTTCATATCATTTGAAAATGCGGTATACGGAATATGTGTCACATATGATTTTCTTTTTTTATTTCATTTGTTTTTAATTTATTTATTTCAAATAAATAGGTTACATTTGTCTTGCAATGTTTACTAATGTATGATATTATCACCAACTCGTGTTCATTCTCATATTCTATTTTGATAACGGTATAATCTAATTGTAAGTTGGTTCGCGCTTTTTTTCATATTTACCGCCATTTTTTCTTTTCTTTTTTTTTTTTTTAAATCAAACGCGCCAATTGTCATTAATTTTTTAAAAGAATATTCTTTTTAAAATGGCAGTACTGGTGTTTGTTAGTTTACGAGTTTGTAGTTCTTTTTGTTCAAAATTAAAGGATGTTTCAATTTAAACGACAGTATATATTTTATCTTATCAGTAAACCTTTTGTTCGCGTGACACGTGAAATGCATATGTCAAGGAGAACGGTCAATGTACGAGCCTTACACTGATGATAATTCATATTATAACTAATCTACTTATAAAAAAGTAACAATTATTATCAGACTCTTTTATGATTATTTTTATAATTAAATTCATATTATTGTATTTTAGATAATTATACGAATATTATTTATGATTTAATTGTTATCATTACGATCGTTTAATTTTTTTATAACCTTTTTGATGATGAATGTTGTAGGTTCGAAGACAGGAAAAAGGTTAATTTCAAATTTGTCCATTGCAATATTTTAATTTCTTTGATAAATTTTTTATAATAATGATAGACAAATTTAATAATATTTCAAGTTCGAAAGGTAATATTTAATTATCGAAATATTACATAACGGAAGCTAAGAAATGATATTATTTATCTTTGAATATCTCATGGCTGGTATGCTTTACTGTAACTCGAGAAATCGAATAAGAAAGAAATTCCTGTAATCTTCTAGCGTGAAGGTTTTTATCAATCCAATTGTTTATATTTATTTTAAATCATATTTTATCTTATAATAGATATCTCATCAAGGAGAGAGAGAGAGAGAGAGAGAGAGAGATATAAAACATATTTGTAATTTGTCAACATATTGATTTCTTATTAATCTATTAATATAAAAACAAAACAAGGTAGTTTTTCATTATCTTTAATTTACATGTTTTTTATTTTTTAAATATTTTATTCATATAACACTTACGTTATTTGTGTTAATTCATTTGTATAAAATTAATGTACACATTATTTTTATAGTAAGAAGATAAGCATTATATTTTGTAACGAAGCATTAAAATCAGCATCATCTTTAAAAGAAGCGCATGTCACAGGCTAGATTTACGATCGGTGATGTAATACAAGATACTGACATCATACTCAACTCCTTTTTGTATTTTAACTGGATTCATGGAAAGGAAAAGTTAAAATACATATATATGTCGATGTTTAGGAGTGTAGGATCAAAATAACTCGCATTTTGTTGAGTATAGGGATCGATAGGTGTGGCATGTGATTCTTTGTCAGATCGATCCAATTCCATTATGTACCTATACAGAAATATATATATATATATATATATACACACCTATCTGTTCCGTCCTCAATTCTGTCGGGCTTGACTTTAAATCGCTTAATTATCAAAATTAAATGACTATTTTTTAAAACGTGTTTAATACTAGTATTATCTACAATTATATTGTATCAATCAAAATAACACATAAATTTTAATTAAATTAAAACGTGTTTAATATTAGAAACATTTGCAATTATATGCCAATATTTTTGTGGCAATATATGTAACGAAAAATAATTAAGATGATTTTAAATTAAAAATATAATACGAAATAATAAAAATAGAAACAAAATATTAATTATATCATATATTTAAATTAAAGTATGTATTTTGTATTTTATGTCATACTAAAATATTAGTAATATTATACATACTAATACTAAATAAGCGGATAAGACTAATCATTTTGATTGGTTTTAGTAGTTCTCTAGTATTAAATAGTTATAGATAGAGGTATATATAACATGGTTATTAAATAGTATCGTGGCTGTGATAAAGATGTTAACGTTATCACCATTAAATAGTTACTTTCAATTATTTCGAGATCGTACGTAAGGTAGAAAATATTTGTTGAGTTTTATCAGGATCGTATATAATGAAACGCGATACTACTTTGTATGTGCATCGTATGAGCAACGTAGGATCATCAAAGGAACTTATATACAGGTATATATATATATATATATAAACTACTGTCGTATCTAAGTTCAAAGTCTTCGAGTATGTAAGTAGTATGTAGAATAGTATATACCTGCATTCTACTTACTGTGGTGCACTTCTCTAGAGCAATAACGTGAATGAATGCGATATAATACTAATGCGGTAGCATATAGTAAACGATACAGTCGCTGATGTAACGCGAACCGATTAAACGAATAGAATCGAGTTTAAGAGAAAAGAAAAGAAGAAAATAATAGAGAAAACACCTCTTTATTCAAACAACCATGCCATTATTTCAGTAAATAGAAAAGAGTATACTTGACTCTTTGTATAAACACATAGTGCAACATCTTTTTGCGAACACATATATAATTAATATTTTTTGTTATTCTTGTCTCACTTGTAACGTAATTCTATTCTATTTTTAAATTAGTTTTGTAATAACCATTCGCCAATTTTTTTAAAACTAAAATTTACATCCATTCAATTTGTTTATTGAAATTATTATACGATAAAGAATTTATAAACTTATCATTTGTTAATAATTATATATACGATATTTAGCTGAACATTTGAAAAAATTGTTAATTCAAGTAGCATATAAAATTTCATACAGTTTCTGTTAAAATATGATACAATTAAAATGGAAAGTTATATCTTGATATTTTAAATTGTCTATCATCAGCAGAAACATTACGTTCACTAGGATCGTTCAAAGTATATAAAAAAGAAAAAGGGATAGAGAGGGTAGAGTAAATGTAACGTTAAACGTCGTTCACTTATAATGCAACCTTAATCTGAATGCGGAAGTATCGGGTCTGGGTAAGGAGCTGCGTTTGCACCTGCGGTTTTCTATCAAAGAATAATCTAATCGTTCTATCATACAAGATATCGTTTAGATCGAGCGTGAATAATTACTTACCTAACTAGAAAATGTTCTTTTCTTGCGTTAAGATGAGAGTCTTTTACATAGTAAACGTTAGAACTATGTTTATATATATACATGGTATAGTCTAAGCTACCTATTCTATTTACGAACGAGCTTACATTTACATATCTAATGAGGCGTTAGTTTCTTATGCATGGCAATTCTACATGCGAGATCTTCGCGACATCGAAATCCTGCACACCTCTCTCTCTCTCTCTCTCTCTCTCTCTCTCTCTCCCTCCCTCCTGTTTAACACTTTTATCGTTGATGTTACTGAGACGATCGTTTAGCTTAACATCGTATACAATTATAAAAAAAGAACAAAAAAATATCTATTACTCACAATTAGTAGTGCGTTGATTAATCGTTTAAAATAAGAAAAATGAACTGTGAGAATATACAAAATATATTGCTTACAGTTTGTAGATCAAACATAGTCAAAAATATTATAACAGCGTAAAAGTTATGGTATTATTTTTGTAGGGATTTTTTAACAATATTTTAAACTTGGTCCACGAAGTAGGAATTAATATTTTGGCTATAAAATTAATTGCAATTTAAAAAACTATAGATATGTGCACGAGAGTGGATTGAAAAGTTTTAATTCACAACAAGTAAAGAACTTGTAATTTCTTTTTGTTTTTTTTTCTTAAATAAATAAATAATCTATAAATTCGTAATGTTGTTTATTCGATTCGTGCAGGTGGCCAATGGTTTTGATCTCAATTAAAAGATTTGTAAAATTTAAAACGATCAGTTAGTTTATTGCTACGAACATTTTAGGGTCAATTAATGTCAATGCGATAGACGACGAATCGAGTTTGCGTTGGTGTTGGTAACAATAATAATTACGCGATAGAATGAGAATATTTGAATGGGATTTTTAAAGTTTCACGTGTTGAATTGATAATAATATTTAGTTTGTTATCGTTTTATCTGTACACGATGAACGTTACTCTTTTAATAAGATGACCACTCTCTCATGCAATTATCTTGATAAGTTATAGCAATTTATACGCATATTTATACATATACATGCACGTGCGTGTGCAAACGAGCACACATATGTGTGTGTCTACAAATTATACATAAAACGAAACTCACCATGATCTCGTAGCAGCTGGAATTCTTGACAAATGGTTGCTGAGATACGAAGTTTACAATCAACTCAACGCACGTTAGAAGCATTCTAACATTCGTTCCGGATGATTACAATTTTCTTTCATAACTGCAATTTGGTTAAAGAAAAACATATTCTTCGATCCACGAGATTCTTTTTTTTTTTTTTTTTTTATTTGATAGATTATTATCAAAAAGAAAACACACGATATGAACGTTTATGATAACATCTCAATGAATGTTTAACTATTTGTTTTTCTTTTTATTACAGATGAACGAGAAGACGTGCAGAAGAAAACTTTTACGAAATGGATCAACTCACAGCTGCTGAAGGTGAGTGTTTTTTTTTTTTTATCATAACAATCTTATGAAAAAATGATCAGGGAAGGATTAGGGGTTGATAGAGAATTAGTTCTTAGTATCTTGAATGAATTTATTTTTTTTTGTTTATTAATGAACATTATACACGGAGTGATTGGTTGTTGTCCTCGTTTATCAAGGCCGCCCACGCTACTGTTGGTAGCATGAGAAGATTGGAAATCAAATATTATTGGAGTTATGAACGTCATGATTACTTTTAAATGTCATTCGACAATTTTACTATAGCTAATTATAAAAATTATAATTGTAGAATGATTGTTTTTTTTTTCAAAAATAAAAATAAAAAGAATTTTCTTGTAAGGGACATTTAAGACAAACCTATACTTTAATACTTTTATATTGAAATATATTTTATTTAGACGTAAAAAAAAAAAAGAAAAATGAAGAAAAATCTTTCTCTGATCAATCATGTAGTAGTGCAACTAATTACATACATTTGCTTTTTACTCGCGGTGAAAATAAGAGACCTTGAATTACATATTTCTTTTGTATTATTTTTTTGTATAGAATCAGCACGAACCGATATCCGACCTGTTCGTCGATTTAAGAGACGGAAACCGGCTTCTGTCCCTTCTGGAGGTACTCACGTCGAAAGTTTACGTAAGTGTTTAACAAAGATTATATTACATGTCCGTGAAAGAATCATTTCACAAAACTCGAAATACTTAATATTATATACTTTAAGTATATAAAGGGTCTTTTCAAATGATTAATAATAATATTCCTTTTCTTCAGGTATCTTTTTTTATTTTGTTTTATTAATTTTTTCTTTACCTTTTTTTATCTTTCATCATAAAATGACTATCTTTGCTACGAAGGATTATTATCCTCTGATGACAGTTCACTGGCATACGTTTAATTACGTTCACGTCAAGTTTAAAAAAAAAAGGATACGTAGTTTTGTCCATCAAAGATAATTATTTATTCTCGTTTGTTTTGTTTTTATTATTTGTAGTAGTAGTATTAGTAAGTACTTTTCTTGAAAGGGAAAGAGGACAAAAAAATAATAAAAACAAAGAAATAAAGATATTGTGCCATCCTGTGTATCTTTTTCTAGTTCACGCAGGTGTTTACATTTTTAACTAGCAGATGTATGCATGTGTGAAACCAGGTTACAATAATAGTTTTTTTTTTGAAGTTCAAATATTTGTGGCATGAAATTTTTAAAACATAAAAATGCTCACGTAACATAGATACTTGTGTTTTATCATAATATTTTATAAAATTAAATTTTTATGTTAATTAGTATTAAAAAACAAAATGAAGAAAATATTTAATATATATATAGGAATGAATATAAATAATTTCTGCATGATGTATTTAAAATAATTTTAATATTTTTATATGGTATAAAAAAAAAATGTTTTGTACGTTCGTACATCTTCGTACGTTCGATTTAAATCATATAAATTATTTCGAATGTTTCATAGTACTCGTTAGTATAGTTGTAAATAGTTGAATGATCGGTACAGATCTACTATAACGATACGCATTTCAACATACACAAATCGTCTTTTATTAATTAGAGTAGAAACATTTTTCTGAGTTGACTGTACGCTAGTTATTTCTCTATTCATTCAATTGCGTGAGTAAATAGAAGACGAGTCGTACATAACTGATCTTATTGTCAAGATAGATGTGTTCTAAATTATTTTAGTCTTAAAAAATAATATATATATATATATTTATTTATGTGTTTTAATTTTTATAGGAATTAATTTGAATCATTTAACAAAAAATAGAAAATAATATTTTAAAAATATTCTTACGTTTAGAAAGATATTGTTATAACGTAATAAATAATTTTAATAATTTTTCTTTTTGTTTTTTGTTTTTTTTTAATTAATAATATACAAGTATGTAACATTATTTTCAGAAAAGAGAACGCGGTCGTATGAGAGTTCATCATCTCAATAATGTTAATAAAGCATTGCAAATCCTCGAACAGAACAATGTAAGTTTTTATTTAGAAAACAAAAAAAGAAATAGAAAAAAAGTTATAGAATAAATTGGATAAATATAATTTTTTTAGGTGAAGCTTGTAAATATTAGTAGCAATGATATCGTAGATGGTAATCCAAAATTATCACTTGGTTTAGTATGGAGTATTATTTTACACTGGCAGGTATGTCATTATGGTATATGATTATCAATTCTTCCATAGTTTTGGAAGAAAAAGATTGTAATTGAAAAATATTCACTTAGGTACATTATCATCTAAAAGATTTGATGACGGAATTACAACAAACGAATTTAGAAAAGACTCTTTTAGCATGGTGCAGACAAAACTCTCAGGTAAAATATCGTTCGTTTGTAAAACACGTGACTCTTTCTATCAATTTACTTTTTCTTTCTTTTTTTTTTTTTTATTACAAATATAAATATATATATATGAAACTCGTTTTTAGAATTATCCTGGTGTCGACATAAAAAATTTTACAACATCTTGGTCAGATGGATTAGCGTTCAATGCACTTTTACATCGTTGCAAACCACAATTGTTTGATTTTAATGCAATTTCCCGAAAACATCCTAATGCAAGATTAGATCATGCATTTCGTTTTGCCGAAGTACATCTTAGAATAGAAAGATTATTAGATCCGGAAGGTATTTCATTTATTACGATCAATAATTTGTCTTCACAATTATGTTATTTTATTTCTTGATTATTTTTTCACTGTATTCGTTAATTATAGATGTGAATACGTCGGTACCGGATAAGAAATCAATAATGATGTACGTAATGTGCTTGTTTCAATGTTTAACTCAATCCGGAGACGATGCCGGTGATTTGGATTTATCGATTACGAGTGATAGTAGTCCTGTTACAACACCAGGCACTGAGGTACGCTTAACACTAAATTTAAACTACAATTCAATTACCTATTTGTACAGTAACCCGGTCAAATGATCATTTAACAAAATATTTATTATGTACAAGTGAATGGAAATAATGAATTATACGAATCTTGAACTGATTAGTTTTTGATATTAAATAATTAATTGATAAATAATATTTATCATTATAATTGTTATAAATTATAAAGATAGAATTTTAATTTACTAAGATAAATATTGGTCATTAAAATTATCAAGTATCATCTAAATCAATCAAAAACGATTGGTAATTTTAGTTAATTGAGTTTCTATTTCATTTCTTATTTCATTTCTAAATAGACATGGAATAGATATTTAAACAAAAACGAAATAATAGTATTTCATTTTTGCATTCAGAGGAAAAATAACGAGTTATTTTTACTGTACAGATAGAAATAATTGTAAATTCGTTGTGGGTAGTTTGAGTGTTAATAAAATAAAATGAGTTAAATGCAATTAGTGAATGTGCGATTAGATTAGAATATATTTCCATTATAGAACACTTTAACTTTGTCAACATTTGGTATGCCAACATCACGTCCGATGAGTCTTGCTACGAACGTTTCCGTTGAACTCGGTGGTTATCAGGTTGCACTAGAGGAAGTTTTAACGTGGTTGTTAGAGGCCGAGGATAAGTTGAATCATGCGCCGGAACTCGGCACGAATTTGGAAACGTTGAAGCAACAGTTTCACGATCACGAAGCATTCTTGATTGAATTGACGGGACATCAGGATGGTGTAGGTGCTGTTTTGGAAGAAGGTGCTAGATTGTTAGCCGAGGGTGGTTTACACAAGGACGAGGAACATGAAGTACGCGTTCAAATGTCCCTCCTTAATTCCAGATGGGAGGGACTTAGAATGAGGGCGATGGATACTCAAACTAGAATTCACGAGGTTCATTCTTTTTCTTTTTTTTTTTTATTCTTTCAAATCCTTATCACTCCAACTGTTTGCTCAGATTTTAAGTATCTTACTTTGGTGAATGGTACATTGGTAAACTTTACATAAGAGCTATGTAAATTTGCGTTGAAAATATTATTTTTGTAATGTTATTTAAATTAATATTACTTTTAAATATATACATTTATTTAATATAGAATTAATTATTATAATGTTATAAACTTTCTATTCAGACAATACCGTATTTACTTAAATAACGTCATACTTGGAGTGATAAGGATTAATAATAGATCCACTTTGTAAATATATAATAGAATCAATAATATTATGAATCTATCTCAGGTATTGATGCAAATGCAGCAGGCACAAATAGATGCTCTTAGACAATGGTTGACGAAAACCGAGGATAGAATTTCTTTAATGGTTGGAACAGAATTGAATCAATCTAGTTTGGATGAACAAATGAAACGATTAAATGAATTAGAACAGGATATAAAGGCGCAACAGGATGTAGTCGATAGTATGAGAAATATTGTCGTAGTAGTTGATGAAGAAAACTCAGAGGCTGTTTATACGGAAATGGAAGATCAATTGTCGGCATTGGGTGAAAGATGGGCACACATTTGTCAATGGAAAGAGGAGAGACGTCAACGTCTTCAAACACTTTCTTTACTTTGGCAAAATATTATCGATGATCATAAAAAATTAGTTGCTTGGTTAAACGAAACGGAAATTACTCTTAAACAAATGGAAGCAAATCCGGCTAGCGAGATCGGTGAAGTTTTAGAAAGAATAAGAAAATTGCAAATATTAAAAATGGAAATGGATGTGAATGAAAAGAAAGTAGTATCCTTGCAAGAGTCCATGCAAGAATTGGATAATCAAGGATCCTCTCCTGATAGCATTAATATGTTAGAAAAAATCGAAAATTTGCAGGATCGTTGGGACGCTGTCGGACAAATTATGGAAGTTCAAAGTCAAAGGGTAAAATGTGCATTTTTAAATTATGATAATGTTCTAATTGAACGGGCATTTTGATTTTATTGGATCTTCTTTTCCTTTTTTTAAAAAATATTTTTCATTATTGCATCTTAAGAATTTGAAAATACATGTAAATAATGTTTTTCGTTTTATTATATAATTTATTTATTTATTTTAATTTATTGATGTTAATATTTGATTTAGAATTTTGATATAACATATTTATAGTTAACATGACGCACGCATATTGTGACAATATAATATTAAAATGATTGTATATTTCAAATTTCTTACGTTTCCATTGATCTAAAAGATATTAATTCAGATTTTTGTGTATTACTTTTATAATAAAATTATTATTTTCTTTAGAGTTTTGCTTTCGTTTTTTTTTTTTTTTAATTTTTGTATTTGTACACGTACATTGTCGATGTTTAATAATCGTTGCTTTGTAAAAAACATTTACTATAGGAGAAATTATTTATAGGTAAAATTGATTAAAAAGTAAAGTGGATAAAAGAATCGATTGAACAAATTAGATTCTAATTATTTTCTTTTATGTAACGCGTTTAGATCACTAGTTCCGGTTTTGAATTTGATTTAAAATCTGAAAGGGACACCACTGTAATCAGTAATAACGAATGGATGTCGGAAACGGTAACTAGTATTGCATATAAAGAAGAAATTGCAGCAACGGTACGTTTATTTTTTAAATAAAAAAATAATCAAACCTTTTATTATATCATTTTATATATGGTAGAAGATTATTCTGAATTAGAGTTTGATTACTTTAGTCAACTCCACAGAGCGATATGAAAAAACGACGTTTAGATAATACGACCAAACACGAATTTGAATCGGCATTACTTGCTCTTTACAAATGGTTGGATTACGTTGATTTGGAAATTGGCCGATCGGAGGGTGTTTTTGACGAGTTAAGTGTCGACGAAAAAAAAGTTGTCTACGAGGATACTTTAGCGGATATTGAATTGCACAAAAGTGAATATGACAAAGTTCTCGAATTGGGAAAAAGATTCGTCGAAGAATTGGAAAATACGAATGAGTCCAGTGAAGATGCGAGAAAGAAATTGGAAGATATTCAACATTGTTGGTCAGCAACCAGTAATCGTTTACAAGAAATTAAAAATCGAATATCTTATTTGGAAGAAATTAAAAAATTTCGTAACGAGTTGGACAGTTTGAATATGATGTTGGATAGTTATACCAAATGGTTCGAAATTAATAAAGCTAATAATCAAATAGATATTTTCAGGGTAAGCAGAGTACTAACACTTTATCAAAGATTTTATTTATTTAAGTTCAATTAATATTTTTTATTATTATTGTCAATTTAATTAGGTTAAAATGAAATCGATGAAATCACACGACGAACGTGTTAAAAAATTAATCGACAAAGTTAAAGAACTATCCGAAAGTAATCACTCGGTAGCCAGTGAAAATGATAAATTAAATGCTGATACAAATACATTGTTTTCTAATTGGGAAAAAATGTTAAAATTGTAAGTGTAACTTGCATATCAATTAATAGGAGATATTTGTTATATAAATTTTTTTATTATTAATTATAAATATAATATAAATATTAAACTTTTAGATTATCCGATCGTTTAAACGAGATAACAGATAAAATCGAAAAAATTCCACCTAAGAAGTATACTGAATCTATTACGAATCTGATGACATTCGTTAACAGTGTAGAAAGTTTATTATTATCCGAACATACGATAATATCTGATAAAAAAACTATGGAAGAACAAGTTACAAAATTTCAAGATCTTTCTAACACATTGAAAAAATATCAAGATACGTTTGATTACATTAATTCAACGGGTCACGAATTAATAACCAAAACTACTGACGATACTCAAGCACAAAAATTGAGAAATGAATTACAAGATCTTAATACTAAATGGAGTGACATTCCAATAATATTGGAAGAAAGACAACAAAATCTTTTAAGAGGTAATCACGCGAATTCATTGAAATAAATTAATTTATTATTAAATATTATATTATTTTTGTAGATATTAAATTATTAGAAACGTTTGACAAGGAACTTTTAACGTTGGAAAGTTGGCTTGACAAATCTATGGGGTATATAGCAGAAATATCAAAGAATACTGATTTAAATGACATCAAAATGACGGAATATAAATTAGAACAGGTTAGAGCATTTTCTCGAGAAATAGACGAAACTAAACCGAAAGTAGAAACATTACAAATATCAACGAATAAATTACTTGAAAATTCTGAGCCAAATTTTGCCAGTGTATTGAATAACAAAGTTGAAGATATTTCATGCAAATGGAATACAGTTACGGACGATGCTAAAAGTTTGATTGATAAATACGAAGCTGCTTTAAAGAAAAATGACGAGGTGAGTTGAATAATTTATTTGTTTTGTTGTTTTTTTTTTACTCATAAATTTGATTGAAGTACTCTTAAATCATTTGAACGATCAGATTGTGAACGGAATCGACGATTTTACTAAATGGTTGTCGGATTTGGAGAAAGAAATACCGGCCGACATTAAAATAACGTCATCGGTTGAACTTTTTCAAGTACGCGGTCGATATCAGACTTTAAAGGATAAGATTGATAAACGCGTTGAAGAATTTAGGAATTTAAACGAAATGGGAAACGACAAACTTTTAAGCTCGGAAGGTTCATCTGTAAAAGAATTAGGAAGAAGATTTACTTTCTTAAATGCACGCTGGACCGATGTTACGGATCGGATTTATGAACGTTATAGACATTTACAAAATGCTACACACGAATACGGTGAATTTCGTGCATTGGTTGCTCAGGAGAGTGATTGGTTGGATAAATTAGAAAAGAGATTAAAAAAATCAACGAAGTGTGCTGCTGACGCGGAAGAAATTTCTGAAGAACTTGACGTAAGTTTCAATTTATTTTATATATATATATATATATATATATATATATATATATATATATATATGTGTATAATGAAAAGAATATTACATTAATATATTTTCGTAAATTTGATTCAATCAAAAGGATCTTGAAAATTATATAAGAAATCATCCAGAGTCTAGACAAGAAAAAATTCAAGAAATTGGTAAACAATTGGTTGATAGTAACATCATGACACAATCCATACAAACGGACGTAGAAGCTTTAACCAATCGTTGGGAAAATCTAAACGGACAGGTATGTTCTTTTGTTTTCTTCTTTTTACAATACATATGTGTCTCACCAATATCAGTGGTTTCAATTAATGATCAATGATAAATTGTAAATATATGTTACAAAAAAAGCTTGGAATGTAAAAACAAAAAGAAGTGAGAAAATTGTATTAGAATAGAATCTAACAATCGAATATGAATACGTTTATAATCGCATGAAATCATATGTTATGCTATGATAGAACAAACATTATTGATTTTACGTTCAAAGAAATGATAGACGTTTAGAAGAACAACGATTAAAATGGTGAACAAAAAAATATTAGAATTTGCTTGATAAAAGTTATGCAGGAAGATAGAATTTTACTTTGAGTAGGCAGGTCAACGAGCAAAGCTGTTGGAAGGATCGGTGAAACAAGCTCAACAATCGGAAGGCCGAATTCTTGCTCTTCAGCATTCCTTAACGCAAGTAGATTCTGTACTAACTGCACGTCTTGACTGCGATCTCACTGCCGATGATTTGCCACATGATTATCAGGTCTGTTTTCTATATTGTTTCTTTCTATGTACATTTAACTCTCGTATAACGCGATTAATTAATTTAATGTTGTATGTAAACATTTGTTTAATCGCGTTATATGGAAACCATGTCATATAATGAAATGTGTGTTGTAAGAGAATTCAATATGTATGTGTTTTATGTTATATTACATACGTTTTGTTATTTTTTTAAATTAAATTAAGATTTTTCTTTTTGTTTGTTAATTAATTGGTGTGTTTTTTAACAAATTATACAGTTTCTACTTTGTTTTAATGCTTTATATTTAATACACGTTTCGCGATAGATAAACGCGTCGATTTGTGTGCACAATATAATATTTTATTATTAATAAATAGCATGTAATGTTAAAATGAATTTCTGTTTAAATTAAGCTTTGTTATTGTTAGAATTTTTATAATTTATTCGTTAGTATTCAATACGATTTATCAGGGGAAAATTTGACCAATTTATTTTTATGATACGATGCGATATTTTCTCACAGAAATTGATGCAAGAAATGGAACATCAAAGTGCCACCCTTAAAGAAATGGCAGCACAAATTGAGTCGTATAAATCGTCTGGTAAAGAAGAAGCTGCACACAGACTTGAAGAACAAATGACTTTGATCGAACAGAAATTTGTCGAAGTACAGAAAAAGTTTCAACGTTTTCGTTGTTCAACTAATTTGGAACCTAGATTATCTCGTGCTTTGAGAGAACTTCGAGGTATCGAAGAAGCAACGTGTTTGTTAGAATTATCATCAGAAGATCCGGAAGCTATCGAAGGACAATTGAAACATTGCTTGGTAAAACATTATCGGTTTAGAATTTGTTTTATTTTTTTTTTTATAAATTCAATCTAAAAGTTAAGTAAAATGAATTTTACATTTTCAGAGATTTTATCAAACTTTAAGCGAAATTAAAAGTGAAATTGAGAACATCATAGTTGCCGGTAGAAAATTAGTCGAAGAGAGAAGTGTCAGTGAGCCTGAAAAGTTTTCCAAAAAAATAGATACACTAAAAGAATTATATAATAAGGTTTATATATAATTTAATTATTTTATTTTCTATAATTTTGAATTGAATGTTTATTCTTTTTATTTATTTTTTTTTCTAGCTTGGATTACAAATAACCGAATCAAAATCAATATTAGAAACAGCGTTAGATTTGTCTCGTGATATTTATAAAAGTTTATCATTTATGAATATTTCGTTGGATAGTATTAACAAAGAATTGGATGCACAAAAGAATATGCTTGATTTACCAGTTAATGCGATATACGTCAGGGTATGAAATTCAAAATATACGAAATAATTATTAAATTTGATTATATTGAAATTAATGAGTTATTATTGTTTATAATTATTATAGGAAACTTTGACGGAAGTATTGCCAAAATTAAACGCAGTTAAAGATAAATTGTTAAGATCGCAAGATGAATTTTTAAAATTATGTGACCCATCTTATCTTGAGCAATTAAAAGAAAAATTATCTGACGTTTTCATTAAATTAGCTAATACCGAAAGAAGATTACGTCTTTGCAGTAATTCTGAGGTACATATTTTTTAAGTGACATTAATTTATTAATTTTTGTATGATTTATTATGTTAGTGTAATCATTTCTTTTTTGTTTTTGTTTTTGTTTTGTCCAAGGAGGAACCAAATGTTGATGAGATAAAAGCATGGTTGTTGCAAGTTGAAGAAAAATTCAATAGATTAGACACGATCCCGGTGGAACAATTAACAGAACATCATTTCGAACAATGCAAGGTAATTAATATTTAAATTATATTTAAACATACTTTGAATTATAGATTGTCTTGTATTTCATTAGGCAATACAAAGTGAAATAATAGAAGCAAAGCATAAAGTTAGTCAACTTCAACGTTATACGTTTTATCCAAAAATAGCAGAAGTATGCGATAAGTGGGAAGAAATTTCTAATAAAATCCAAGTACGTGAATATTTTTATTATATTACTTTTTTTTTTTTTAGATATATATAGATATGTATATTTAATTCTAAATGAATTCATTTGAATGTGTTGTTATATATAGAATTTTTGATTGAAACGTTTATATCATGCACTGCTTTATTCACTCATGGCTTTTTATATACCTTGCTTTACACTTTTTTAACGTTTGGTATATGTAATGCTTGTGCTTACTATAGTACCATTACGTATATCTTTTACAAAGAATTTTTTTTTTCTTCTAATTAATATGCATTTAAAAAAAAACTCTATTTTTTATCATTAGTAGTAGAATATTTAGATTTGTAGGTATGAAAGAGGATTACTTAGCTTACGTACAATATGAATTTTTCGTATCATATTAAACGTGTGTTATATTATTAAGGATATCGCAATTAATTTTGTTGTTTTGTTTAAAAAACAAAAGAAATAAGAAATTAATATAATATATAATACATTTAAAAAAATAATGGTTTGATAAAAATGAACAAAATTTGGTTTATATCCTTAATAATATAAGTTTGAATTTTATGAGTGCCTTTCGTTTTATTTTCATCACAATTTATATATATATATATATACTTTCGACTTCATTTATATATATTGTATATAAGATTTCGATCTTAAATTATGATGAAATTAATTAAATCAATAAATTATATGTATCAATTCGCTTATTGATGTCGTACCGTCCAAGAGGTTGCTCTGCCTATGTAAATAATGTATTATGCGATTTGTACGATTTTTGTACAAATCATATTTGGTGAATGGACAATATTATTACACACGTATCTCTCTGCCATCATTATTTACGATCAATATTTTTTGTCTCTCCCCTTCTATCAGGATTTTTCTTAACTTGACGAAAAAAAAAAATGTTTGTGAAGAAATGTTACAATAAAAAAAAAGAAACAATATATGATTACGAAAATAAAGTTAAACTCTTCTTCTTGCATCGGTGATGGATAAACGCAAGGATTATTTCGGCTTTTACATACTCGCACAATGAAATAAACGCATTGTCGCTTATTTACCACACATCTGTATATTTGGTTATGCTTATTTTGATATTGTCACTTCATTAACATATGCTCCTTTCTAAATCTAACAATCATTATCATTATTATCATCATTATCTCCTGTTCATGAAACCATTTTACGTATAATATTTTCACAGGAACGGATCTACGCAATGAAAGACAATTTATTATTGAGAACTAAGAAAAATAATATTAATAACAACAACAACAACAATCATAATAATAACAATAATAATAATCATAATAGTAATAACAATAATAATAATAATAATCATCATAATAATAACAATAATAATAATAATAAGGGGAGAGACAATAACGGGAATGAAAAATTATCTAAAAAATCCGAACAAAATTCAGTGTACTTAGTTAAAAAAGAAACAACATTATTGGATGAGAATAATGAAGTATATGGTATCGGTTATTTGAATCCTGCATTTGATGACAATCAATGTACGATTATAAGAACACCTGAAAGTTCACCTATCGAAATTCCACATCGAAGTAGAAAATCATCAAGCAAATCTGACAAAGTTAAAACTAGAATCGTAGATGTTAACAAAGCTGTTAGAAGAAAATTAGACATGAGTTCGATACCCGACGTTGTTCAAACATCACAGCCGCAAAATGTACACATCGATGATTTACGTGATACTCGTTTTTTGACCTGCGATATTCCGCAAACGTGTTCAACGGAAGAGGAAGAATTTTTCTTATCTAAAAATAGTTCATTGTTCTTCAAAGTGTCCACCAATACTTTGACCGCTACGGAATCTAAACCGTTTCATACGTCAAACGTACAACCTAATCCATTCCGTATCGTCGAGGTCAAAGAAATGGAAATAGTTAAATCTGTTGCTTCACCCGAGGATCACGTTATTTTACCAAGTGCAAATGTCAGCGCAGGTTTATTACCATTGGCTGTTGAAAGAGTTGAAATTGTTGAGGATACTGAAACAGAACCAGAATCTATTGACACCGATACGGAAGATAGAGAATCACGTGATAAAGTATCAACTACGGTTGCCATAAATACTACTGGAATTGTTGGTAGGAAAAAAGAATTGATACCGATTTTAAAGAAAAAAAAATCTGGTAGTGAACCATGCAAAGTATGGAATGTTAAAAAACTTACTATTAAATTGGATAATAATACCAATAACGAATGTAATTCGGGCAATTCGAACGTACAGAATACTTTAGACACTAGAATAAATTTGATTGAAAAATCACACAAATTGGAAACAATTTCGAGTCGTTCATTGAAGGATAAAGAAAGCGTTGCGGAATATTTGATACTTGATGATACTTTGAAAAAAAGTGATAATAATAAAATGGTCGAATTTCACGAAGATACGATTAAGAAAAATAATGAGATTGAAATGATTAAAAGGCCGACATGTGATCTTGAAAAATTACAGTACAGAAAGTCGCCATTATTGAAACGTATCAGGAGTTTCTCGAAAGATGATACGTTGGAGGATTGTGACAGTTTTTATGGAAGCGACAAGGAAACTGACGATGCATTAATATTTTCAGACGATACTGAAATCGATGTAGCTAGTTCTAGTTCCGAAGGAGAAGATATTAATTCGGGAGAGCATGTTGAGCACCTCTTGGACAAGGTAATTTTAAATGGTCAACTGGTCAAACTATATTTGGCTAAAAAGTGTAACGCGTTTTTCCATCGTTAGGTTAACAAATAATAATAATATTTTATAACATGCGTTTATTCTATATTTTTAATTATTATTAATAATAGGGGTTTATCGCTACAATTATAATTCTCGTCATTTTTCATTAAACGTTTATTTATTTTTGTTAAATTAACATCATTTTTTTTTTTGATAGATAAAAGTTGAACATTCGCAACAGGTATTGCCACAAAAAACCGAACAGAAAACATATTCTGAGAAAAGATCTTACGGTCATTTTTCAAATTCGTCAAGAGCTAATATTGAAAAGAAAATTTTGGAATTTGAAAGATCGGCACAATTAATGTTAAATAGAATGGACGTTATTTTGATGACTATTACTAGTATCAGTAATGAGAAGGATCCTACCAAACGTCTTGAGGTTTGTTTTTTTTTTGAAAAAAAAAAAAAAAACATTAATATAATTTAAAGGGAATTTTTATTCAATAAAAAACTGATTATTAAATTAATTGCAGACACTTAAGAGTGAAATTAGTATGCTTGCTCCCGATGCTGCTGCATTGATTAGCAAAGGTGACGGTTTAGTTATGACAGTGCACACCTTGGATCCTGTACGTGCAGAAAAAATAAATAATGAACTTCAAGACAAATTAAGAAGCAAGTGGCATCAAGTGATGACGGAAACCGAATCACGACGTATCCAAGCTCAAAGAGCTGAAGAAGTATTAAGACAATACAACAGAATACTTTTGGAATTTGAAGAATGGTTCAGAGAAGTGCCACAAAAATTAGAAGAAGCCAACAATTACGAGGGACAATTGGAATCGTTTACTGTTGAATTTGATGCTAAACAAGAATTAATTCATAAATTTAATGATTTGAGTGTTGAATTGAAAAGATTGAACGTCGCATTTTCGGAAACTACTCGTTATAATATTAATGCCAAATGGCAAGAAATTAGTTCGCAATTTAAAAGATACAGCGGTAGCAAGGATAAGGATAAACACGTGACTGATAAGAAAATGGAATTGGTAAGTACATTAAAATAAAATGTATATGTATTGTGGGAGTCAATTTGTGAAATATAATATTTTGTTCTCGTTTAGGATGTTGGAGGACTAAATGCTCAAAGTATAATAACGAGAGCAAATAAAATGAAAGAAGCAACGTTGACAGTGTCAAGATCTTTAAATTCTGCACCATTGAATGGCAAAGATTACGAGTTATTTAATAATCAAGAAGAATGTTTGAAAAAGATAAACAACGCTATAAATATACTTAAAACAAACTTGGACGAGTTGAGTTCAGCTTCGGAAAATATTGCACGTCAATCGAAGAAGGAACAAATAGAACACGTTAAGTGTTTGATCGAAAAATTGCATGCTGATTGGAACAGCATCAACGAACGTTATATCGAGAGATATAATCGTTGGAATAAATGCTTCGAATTGTGGAACGAATTTCAAAATATGTGTCGCGCATTTTCCGAATGGTTGGAAAAAAGCGAGGACGCATTAAAAAAATTACTTTCCTTGCCTCATTCGAAAGTATCGAAAACGAAAATGTATGAACTTGAGCAAGAAGTTTCTCGCATGCAAAGAACGAAGAATAATATCAGTGCTTCCTATGCTGAAATATCGAGTCGTGCTTCTTCCGAAGATGTTGCTGAGTTACATAACACGATGGAGAATATCAAACACAAGTGGAATCGTTTGTTGACTGAAATCAATGCATACAAAGAAAGGTACGTAACAGGTTTTTTTTATCCTTTAAATTGTATCTTTTCTCATTTGGTATTTAATTTAATAAAATAAATCTATTATTTTTATAATATTGTACAAATATTTTTTTATGGTGTACATTGAATTTTATTTTAAAAAACTTCGTAAACATTCTCTGATTAAAATACAAGTTTTACACGTTTTCGTTTAGAATTGCATCCACTGTAATTTTTTTATTTTTGCAGAAATTTGGCAATCGAGAAAAAAGTTTCAAGCGAAGGTAGGATTACAAAGGCTACATATCACGTCATTGAACAAGTTAATTCGTTGCTACTATCAATGGCTAATCCATCAGATGAAACATCACTTTCGATAAGGTTGTCCTTGATCAAGGTACGTTATATTATTTTTTAATATATGAATATATGTACATAATAATACTAAATCGTTAGAAGTTTTTAATGAAACGTTTGATTGAGTTTTTTTACAATAACTGGTGAATAATTAAATTCATTGTTACAATTAAAAAAAAGTATGATACGTGAATCCTAATAATATCTTCAAATTTCATGAGTTGACTGCGCAAGCGAAAGTGTGCCAAGATATAAATAGTATTAAACTCTCACTACTGTTTATATTACGTATGCACCTTACCGATGCATGTTGTTTCTTCATATTTGTCTCGTTTATTAATTGTAAAAATATCGATCGTTACTTAAAAACGTGGACAAAATTTCTCTTTTTTTTTCAAGGCTAGAGAAGAAGAACTTGTTTCAAGGAAAAGAGATACGCAGTTACTTATGAGTCAACAAAGTAGTCAACGTGGGGAGGATGTGTACAATAAACTTTTAGCTGATATGGATAAGGTAATTCTATTAAATGTTTTCATCAATTTCAATTAGAATGTTTTAATAAAAATAAATTTTGATTAATTAGGCAAAGTCTAATCTTTCGAGTCATCGTGAATATGTTGAAAGTAAATTAACTTCTTTGAAAAAATACATCAACTGTTTGGACACCGTAATGGCATGGATTATGGAAGTCCGTACGAGATTAAATATCACACAGGAGTTGCCTCAAAACGAGAGAACCGATGTAATTAATAATATTAGGGTAAGTTTCTTCATTACTTTACGATGTTAAAAAAAAAAAAACTTGTAATTTATTTTAATGATATGCAGCTTAACGTGGTGGATCGAGAAATGGAAGTAAAAGATGTACTAGAGAATTATACTAATTTGGAAAAGGAATGTGAAGCAGCGAAACAACCAATATCCATCGAGTTACAAGAAAAATTGAAGAAATTGAGAGAAGATTGGCAATTTGTGAAGAACTTCAACGAGGGACCAAATCGAGAAATAGTGACCACCATTACATCGGATGTAGCTGCTGTACAACCAAAACGTGAGTCTTTAACAAATTTATTATTCGCATGGAAAGAATTTAATTAATAATATAAACACTTTTATTTTATATTCGGGAAAAGAATTATGAAAACAAAAATCATTGAAAGAAAATATCTTTCTTAATGCGAATACGTTGAAATAATTTTGATTCTAAAATGAGATTGAAATTTGTTATTTTTAGTATTCCTTAGCGTAGATATATTTTTTTTTTTATCACGAAGAAAAAACACAAATCCATCGTAATGTGAATAACCTGAAACAACTTTCATTCTGTTTTATATATTTTTTCTTTTTTTTAAAGGGGGGGTTCGTGGTTGTTCATCTTTGTTGTTTTAGTAGTCTTCTCGCGGTAGTTTTTATCGTTGCTCCTTATCGTTTCTCATCTCTTGCTCCATTTGACATGCTCAACCGTGAAATTTCATTGGTACCGCAAGAAAGCTTCTTCCAGCGAGTTGTGGGTGGTAGGTTCGTTCCGTTATCGTACTATACGCGTCGTTTCCTTCTGCACGTTGCACGTAGCACAACACGTAGCACAGCACAACACAATACAACACCCCACAGCACGTGTGTATGCTCTATGTAATTTGTTACGGTGGTTTCGAGCGTTGATGGAAAAGAGGAAGACAAAAGAGGGGAACCGAAAGAAAGAGGCAGACTCGTTGGATGGATGGATGGATGGATGGATGGATGGATGGATGGATGGATGGATGGATGAGTGGATGAAATAATGTTCTTTTCCATGTATGTGAATAAATCTCTGACCTTTCTCATTACTCACACAAATATACAAGTTTTTTCTCGTGTGTTGGACACCCTTAAAATTCCCCCGTGTCAAGAATTACAAGATTTTTTTTCTCTCTAAGTTTCACTTAACTTTTTTTACTTTTTCTTTTGACACTTTTGAAATCGGGTTGTTAGTATTCTTTTTTTTTTATTAATAATTTGATCGTATATGCTCTAACTTTTAATTTATTAATATTAATAATTTATTTGTTTTTATTTTTTTGTATTTTATTACAAGTAACAATGGTTTATATAATATCCTACCGATGGATTTTTGTTGGCATACGCGCGTGGCTTGGAATACAATAGGAAATGATGAAGGATGAAGAATAACGAGTTTAAAGAGGATCGTACGTGTGAATGCTTAATGTTTCTTAACAATCACATTTATCCCCTTCTTTCTGTTCGTATTATTATATTTGAATTTTTATTCTATACTATTATATTTCTTAATCGTTTTTGTTTATTCTATTGGTGTTATATTATTTAATTAATTTAATTTCTTTTTTATTCATATAACGATCGTGCTCCTGAAAATAGATTTTATTTCGTACTTCGTTTATAATATTTCTAGTTAATGTCATCTAAAAAAGTTGGTAAAAAAAAAATTATTTTTAGGTTTCATTGAAAGGTAACAAAATTTTAAATAAATACATATTTAATAAAAAGGGGTTGTCTTTTAAAGGTGAGCAATGTTTTAACCCATTTGAGACACCGTGTGCGTGCAATCATACTAAATTATTATCAATTATTTTGAGTAAAGTATTTGTCGAGATAAAATATTTTCTTTTGTATAAATAGTATCTTTAAAGTATAGAAAAACAAAATTTACCATTGTACAATTAGGAATATAACAAAAATAAAAAAAGAAATGGCTTCTGGGAACGGTGTTTGAAACAACCGTGTCGTAGTCTCGAATGGGTTTAAATAATGTAGTAAATAAAAAATATTGTTGCATATTTTCATAAAATAAAATTGATTATAACATTTTCAAACTTCAATTACGATTTAATACATACTTACTATGTTGTTTAAAATGAGTTTTACTCGTTCTTATAATAAGTTTTATTTCCTTGCTCGTATTATGATAAAGTGCACGATATTAGAGAAAGAGAAAATAAAAGAAGAAGAAGAAGCAGAAGCAGAATAGACGAGGAAGTTTGAAAGACGAGGAAGAAAGTAGAGGAAAACTCAATGTTTCCGACTCACTGACTCAATTTAATTTTCTTCTATCTTTTCTCTCTTTAACTCTCTTCTCTCTCTATTACTGAAAGAATTCATTAGCCTATCGCAATTAGCTTAACCGTTTCGAAGTTTTCCTTGAAGAAGTTGCAACGGTTATTATTAAATTTCAATCGAGTGAAATTTCTACGGCCCAACCCCACCTCTTACAATTTTCTCCCCATATTTCCTCATACCAGTTCTCTTATTCCCTTAAATGTAACATTTAAAGCTAAACCTACCATTCTGGGATACAAATAACCGTGTTCTGTAATTTAGAAAAATATAATAATTTATAAAATGTCTATTATTCGTTTCTAAAAAAAAAAAAAAATATATATATATATATATATATATATATATATATATCGTTCATCATCCAATTAACCCTTTGAGTGCTGGATACTTTTAATTAAAATGTTTTGTAGGAAAGAAATAATTTATTACTAACCAGATTCTAATAATAAATTATATTTAATAATTAAAGTTTTTCTTTTTGAATATAATTTAATTAATTAATATAAATTAATTTACCAAACGCATATATGCGTCCATAGCACTCTAAGGGTTAACAAAAAAATTTCATTCTATTTAATATGTTTTTTTTTTGTTTTCTTTAAAACAGTATGAATAATAATGAACATAAAATATTTGGTAGTTTTAACTTTAATATGTATTTTAAACTTAATATTTATTAATTATATTTCTCGGTCTTGAATATTAGTCAACTTTATTTATAGTTAAATAAAATTAATACAATTTATGATTAACAAATGTAAGATTTCATTAGAGTATCGTTGTTTTTGTCTCGCTTCTTCTTTTATTTATTATTCATTTTTGTACTTTTTCTTCACCCTTTTTCGTAAGAGTGTTATTGCGACTGATAATGAGGTATTCCAGACTGAAGATGACTCAAGATGGAAGAAATGAATTCACATAAATCCATTCGGTGACAGACGCAACCCTTTTTATCCTTTATTTTCTCTCTTTCTCTCTCTCTCGTTTTCTTTCTCTCTTTCTAACGATTCATCATGAAATTGGCAAAAGGTTGGATAATAAACAATGAACCAACCCTTCTCATTAACGTGATTTCAATGATAATCACATTTTGATAGTCTCGTACGCCTTGACTGATAAGAACAATGATAAGAAAACTTAGCTGGAAGAAAAGACGCTCGTGAATAAACAAAAAATGAATGAATTTAATTGATAAAAAAAGAGAACAATTTTCATTCATTTTCATTCGGTTGAATTTGAAAAATGTATTTAAAATGTAAATAAGTGAAGTAGAGAGAAGTGGTATCGATGATTTCTTTTTGTATTTTTTTTTTTTTTTTTAATGGAAAAGACAGAAAAAAGAGAAGATGAGAGAGAAAAAGAGAGTGAGAGAGAGAGAGAGAGAGAGAGAGAGAGACAAAGGTGGAAATAAATACGCGAGGGAAAAAAGCTCTTTTCGTTCGTTGAGTTTAATGAAAAGCCGAATAATTACAGTAACGTTTGCAGCGCTGGTATTGGTTGGATTAACTTTTATTCTTGGTCAATGGTTTTATCCCCTTCTTCTCTTCTCTCTTTCCATCTCATATGCATAGAATTTTTGTTTTCCTATCGTGGTTGTGTGTGTTTTTTTAATTTTACTATGTTTTGTTATTAATTACTTTCTTTTGATTCACCGTGGACATTTTTTTGTTTTCTTTGGCTCAATGTAATTAATTTTTTAAACATTTGTTGTTGTTGTTATTTTTCACACTAATATTTTTACTTAACAATTTGTTCTATTTATTATTTGTTTATTGTTTTTTTTTATTTATTCTTTTATTTAATTTATGAATTATTCTTTCCTTCTGATTAACATTTTCCTATGGTTTGTTATTTTATTTGTTTGAAAAATCATTTGAGTTATTTAAACAGAATGAATTTATAACTTTTGTTTTTAATCAATAATCAAATCTTTCTCATTCTCTTTTTAGATATACACAAATATAAATTTCTTTAGTTCGTGACTTGGTTTGCAAGCAAACGAATATTTTATCGACCGATCGAAAGGGTCATCGTTGAGAAAATGGGGTGCGTTATCCGACTTTGATGTCGAATTCGATGTCTCAATTCTCTCATGGAAACCATTCTGAATTGGATATCGAATCGTGATGTCGATATTTAAAATTGAGGGAGGTTGGAAGGCTTAGGGATGATGCCAAAGAAATTCTACGAGAATTAGTAGTCTTTACACGCGTTAGTTTTATTATTCCGAAGGATTTGCATTATCTTTTTATTTTATTATAAAGTTTTCTTATATAGAGATGTTTAAATTGTTAAAAAAAAAAAATAATAATATTCGGTGTTAGATTTGTTAAATGTCTTATTTTATTCAACATCATTTAACAATAACAAATTAAATTTTTAATTATACAAACAAACAAAAAATTAGGTAAATGGGCAAGTACAGTGAGCCGTGAATATCTGTAGAATCAATTTGATCTGGATACGATTGAAATCTCGTAAACATTGCTATCAACATTTCCACCAATTACTAGAAACTTTAAGAAAAAGACAAACAAAAATAAAAACAAAATGTATGTGTGCTGTTTCCTGTTGTGTTTTAAAAGCTACGTTCATTACTTTACCGACAATCAACCAGGTCTCTCTTTGTGTACGTAGTAGAAGAAGGAGAAGAGGGTATGAAGGGGGTTAGATGAGGATGAGAAAGATAAGGGGATGAGGGGGGACGAGGATTTGGTAGAAGAGATAGTAGAAGCTGGTTAAACGCAGGCACAACTACAGTGTCCAAGCTTGTAATCTGACTTGGTGGTGAGTCGTCTGGTTGGTCAGAGTAAAACGGTCCATTAAGACAGGGTAGCAGTTAGTGGGCATGCCATAGGAAACAACCAGCTTGCTAATGCGTTCTGAACAGAACCAACCCCTCTTCCTACCCCCCACATTCAGTAAAAGCTGTCAGAGGGGTAGAGGTCAGGCATTGAGGGTAATTTTACATTTGCCAAGCAATTTTTGTTATTCATCTTCATTATTAATTTTAAAGATTATGTTTCTTCTTATTTTTGTATTTTTATTAGTAATAGTATTTTATTCTAGTTGGTGTTGAAAGGTCCGTGTTTAATTTTCTTATCTCTGTTCTTTTTTTTTCTTTATGTTTTTTATTACTTTTGTATTTTTTTTTTTTTATGAAACAACATAGCGTAGCGTAATTAATTGGAGACCCTGGTGTCCAGAGGGAAAACTTCGTTGGGCTAAGTTCTGAGGTGAAAAAAGATATTTTCTGTGGTTATACATAAATACATTTTGTTCTTTTTGGATTCCTACTTTTTGGACCACCCTAAACATACACATATATTTTTTCCTATCTCACAGATATATTTAAGTTAAAAAGTTACGCTTACTTGATTACTTTAGCAGGTAGAATTATTACGTTTTTCGTATTTTAACCGAAGAATATTTCATTGGTTGAAAGAAAGAGAAATATATATAGAAATATATATATATAAATATAGAGGAAGAGTGAGTTTAGTTTTACTAAGTTTCCTTGAAACTCCTTTGAATTGTCCATTTCCTCAACTCTTAGTATTTTATTCCTTTAAATTCATTTTCTCTTTCTCTTTCTTACCTTGTTGTACTATTGAAACTTGGATCGTATTTTGTCGCGTACTTTAGTCGTACTTTGGTGATTTACTTCTCTTGTCAAGTCAAGTCTTCTATTGATTTTACTCTGTCAGTGTGTCTTTACTTAGCAATTCTTAACGATTAATGAAATTCCAATTGTTCCTTTTATTTTTTCTTTTTGTTTTTTATTTATTTTACATTCTTTATTTTCTTTAGTCTCTCGTTAATTTAGTTTGATATACGAAGAACTATGGGTGAAAAGTATAATTAATAATCACAATTGTTAAATGAAGTGAAATTAAATTTCTAATTGATTTTATTAAAACGATTAAACGAAGATGCAAAATTTCATTTTCATTATTCATGTTCAAAATGAATGATTAAAATGAACATATAAATCTACTTTTATTATTAATGATTATAATTTCAAATTAATACGTTCCAATCCACATGTATATATATCTTTCCAAATTTGTTTATGTGTAATAATAATTTAAAATGAAAGAAAAAAAAAAACAAAGAATAATTTCATTCAAAGCTACTTTCGATAATTAATATTCAATAATTCTAAAGTTAGGTGAAAATTTGAACTAGGAGAGAATGTGTTCAAATTGTGACGTGGAATCTTGTACGGTATGTTCTATGAATGAAAATACGATCCTTTATATTAATAGGTCTCAGGGATTCCCTTTTCTCTCTCTCTCTTTCTCTCTCTATCTTTCTGTCTTTGTCGCTAGAAACTTTAGAACGAGGTACCCCCATAATAGCCAAAGCCAAGAAGAAGAAGAAGAAGAAGAAGAAGAAGAAGAAGGGTGGTTTGAGAATAGAAGTGGAGTTACGGGTGTAAGGGTAGGAGGGTTAGGTTGAGGGTTGGGGGTGAAAGGTACGAAGCAGTTTGAGAATCCGGACTTTCCACCTAAAGAGGGGAACAATGAACAAGATTAATGGTAAATGACGCATGCGTGCTGATTAAGTAGAAGAAGAAAACGAAAGGGTAGAATGGGATGGAAAATGAGAAAGGTGGAAGGTTCTTCCTGTTACGAATTCCTGACAAACGATTTTCAAATATGAGATATTTTACAAATATAATTTCAACTTTCACACCATGAGAGAAGCAAATTCTAATCTTTCCTTTTCTAGATAGAGTTGTTGTCAGCCATTGTTCTCCTAGTAGTGTGTGTATGTATATAGACACGTTTAATGGAAGACAAAAGATGGATGGCCGTTCAGTTAGCGTGTTGAGATTTAATTCATTTTCACTGTTATTATACTAGCGTGCTTTATGATCGTCTAATGGTGATATCATCTCTTTCTCTTTCTATTTCTCTCGTTCTCGTATTCGTTCTCTTTTCAAAAGTAACGAGATATATAGGTTTTGATAACAGAATGCCAAGATAAACGTATCACTGTGTAGGATGATATCCTGTAAACTTTTACTACCCTCGGTATCGTATTATAATTTATTTTATTTAAAAAAATATGAATAAAATATCGAAAATTTGATACTCCTTGATATCATATTTTATTTATTTATTTTTCTATATTTTATATTATTTTTATATTTATTTCTATACATTATATATTTATTTATTTATATAAATATTATATAGAATTCTTCTATAAGGGTTGTTTTAATTGATAGAAATGGAAAATTAAAGTACCCATATGAAATGTTTTTATTTGTAAATATTTTAATTTTTATTAACCAATTTTAATCTTAAAATTTTTTACAGTATCCCTTTTAGATAAATAATTTAAATATATTTATAATTATATATTGTTTTTCTTTTTTTTTTTTGTTAAAAACAAATTTCGTGTACCCTGGTTTTTGAAGTGTGCACGCGACACCACGTTTGTCCCATAGCTCCTATGACTCCCTAGTAATCTCATGGCGAAATGAAGAATAGGATATTGAAAAATCCCTGGGCTCTTTCATTGACATCCTTTATTCTTTTCTATCTTTCTCTCTCACTCTCTTCTCACTCTTTCTGTCTATCTTTTTCTTTTTTTCTTTTTTTTTTTCACTCCTCCCTTCTGGCGCATCTTTTTTCTTTATCTCTTTCACTCTTCGTCCCCTAGTTGGTGTTGGAAAGCACCTCAGGATGAATATGCGGAGGGTTCCACCATGGTTGGGTAGCAGGTGCGCCACGTAAATTTATCGCGACGAAGTGCTTGACTTGTGAGCGTCGCATTTCTGATTTGGATTGGGTACAAAAAAAAAAAATAAGACAAAAGAAAATGATTGAAAAAAAAATAAAAAGGAAAAAATAAATAAAAAAAGTATATCCATTCGTGCTAGGGTTTTAATTATCAGTATTCAATAAGAAGTTATAGTAAAATTAATCTCATCATAAATTAAATTATATATATATATATTATATATTATTTTGTTGTTATTATTGAAATAAAAAATTTGATCTTTGAAAAATTAGGATAGGAAGGAAGAATTTTTTTGAATTAGATTTTTTTATTTAGTTTCAATTTTTTTTTTAATTTGATTTATTTTATTTCTATAAAATTATTTATATATTTAATTTGATTTATTTTATTTCTATATAAAATTATTTATATATTTAATTTGATTTATTTTATTTATACATAAAATTATTTATATATATATATATATAATTTTATATATATAATAATAACATATATATAATTATTTATATATTAAATTTTATTTATTTTCAATGTTTTAATTTTAATTTTTTTAAAATTAGATTTTTAAATTTAAATATTGTAATTATTTTAAATTGAATTTAATTTATTTAATTTAATCTAAAATTATAAGATTTTATTTCCTTTAGATATAATATAAAATAATAAATTGCCAAAAAAATATATTTTTAAAGTAAATATTTTTGATAAGAAAATTGTCGAAGGTGTCTACCTAAAAAAATAAAATAAGAATAAGTAAAAAATAAAATGTTGAATGAAAAGAAATATGTGAAATAAAAGAGATCGAGAAACATTTGAAATCAGTGTGTGTACCTCTCCTCCTCAGGGATGTCTCGTAAATCGTCTGATTCCATTCCAGCAAGTGTGTTCACTTTCTCTCTCTCTCCTCGCACACCTCTTTCAGTCGCATAGAAGAGAAGAAATCCAAGGAAATCCTAGAAAAATCGTCAAACCATGAAACAAAGGTTGTTGTTGGTTAGAGAAGAAAAGAAGGGAAAAGTCATAGCTTTTATTTTAACGACGAAGATCGTAAGGATTCGAATCAGCTTTCTTTTTCCTTCTCTTCTTTTTCTTCTTTCAATCGTATTTTCACTCCTCTTATTGGAAAATCTTATTTATTTAACAGGGTGTCGCAAACAAACCGTTCCTCATACTTTTACTTTATTCATTGTCGAATAAAAACAAGAAAATCTCTGATAAAATATTGTCGAAAGTGTCTAAAATTTCCTAATAAAATATTTCTGTATCGATCATTGTCCAAATAGTTGTTTAATTAACTTTTTTGTTCTCGTTTTACAATTAAACTATATTTCATTATCAGATTACCATTATTAGTATCGTATCATTATTATCGACATATTATAAATTATTATTATTCTAACTCTCATAATAAATGATTAATAATATTTTTAATCACGTAATCGATACTTTTAGTATTGACTTTTGTCAAGTCTCGTTGAAATAGATTTTTGTTTTGGTATTTTCTCTCTCTCTCTTTCTCTCTCACTCTTGTTTGATATGGCGACAGTAGAAAAGAAATGTCCCAACGGTGGGAGTATACTGAAAGTGGCTGTATCTTCGTGTCAGGAACCGGAGTCAGGGATGTTGGGTGACATTGACCGCGGCAGAAAGAACACCCCCTGTGATGATGCCGGCTACGTGCTGGCCGTGATACGCTTTCCATTGGTATTAGTATTAGTATTAGTATTAGTATTAGTATTACTATCAGTATTAGTATTAGCATTAGTATTAGTGTTGGTGTTGGCGGTGTTTTGGTTGTGTGTTGATGTTGGTGTAGCAGTCGGCACACCGAAGGTTTTCGCTGGCGCGTGGAAACGGCGCGTGGAAACGGCGCTTGCGTAGAAGAAACAGAATTCTGGTTAGAACCGGGTGGGTGACTTGAAAAAGGGGCGACGGGGTAAAACACAGTACGATCCCGGACGACTAAGGGGTAACCACACGGTTCACCGATGTTCCTTTCGCATTCTACTACGCTTTCGAATAATTTACATTATTTTATGTAAAACACATTTTTTTTACCCTTTCCATCCAGTTGTTATTGTTTATGTGATCACGTGAAGTATAAATAAATAACGGGCATATTTTTGTAAGATATATATATGTATGTATGAACTGATCTTTTCATATTTTTCATTTTACAATTAGTCCTTGGAAACGCGCGTGTGTCAATAACTCGTATCTCTTCCTTTTTATTGTTTTTTTCTTTTTTTTGGTGGGTGAGAGTGTGTTAGTTAGATACATTACGTGTATGAAAGTTTCAGTACAGTTTTACATGGATTCGATGGTATGAAATATTTCTTGTAAGTATTTTACAAAATATTATATATATATGTATAAGTTTGTCATGTGTGTCCTGTTTATATGCGTGTAGGTTTTAGGTTTTAAGTCGGGGAGAGATATATAAGGTTCTCTGTTGGTCACGAGGGTTTGTTTCGGAGTGCATTAAGTTGTTAGTGGCCTAAGCGAAAGCTCGTGTTTCATTAAAGATTTACAGGATTCCTCGTTAATAGTAAGTGTCACGAACGAAAGCTATTTTACTTCGTCAAGGTCTCTATAGAAAGTAGTACACGTTTTTCTCATGTTTCCTTGTTAATCTTAAAAGCTCAATTAATTTCTATTTACTTCCTAATTTTTACTAAACTTTTTCCCTCTCTTTTTTATTTATTTATTTTTAAATTCTATTCCTATCCAATATTATGGTAGTAGCAAGTTGGGTGTTGGATAATCGTAAATTTCACTCGATCAATCGATCTTTCGATAGAGTCTTTTCACTTGTTAGCTGATATGTTAATTTTTTTTTTCTAGCTTATCAAAGAGTGATACCGATAACGTGATAGAACTTTTAGTTAAAGGGGGAAGTTTTGTAAATGTATATTTTAATGTTTAAATAAATGTTTTAGTAGTAATTATATTAAAAATTGTTTGAATAATTTGCGATTAGTTTTATAAGGACAATTTAAAGAACATTACATATATATATAATTATTAGAATATTTTATTTATTATCCTAATAATAAAATATAATATTTAATATATACATATATATTATATATATATATATATATATATATATATATATATATATAACCATATGTTGTTATATATGTTATGTTGTGTATAAAATATGTTATACTGTTATGTATAAAATATATAATAATATATATAATTATATTAGAATATATCTTATTTAATATCTTAATAATAAAATATAATATTTAATATATATAATATATTTTATTATTAGAATATTATATTGAATATTTGGTTTTTGCATGAAACTTTGGTAAAATATTTTTTTACACAAAAGGAAACCCTTTCAATATTTCCTTTATTCTTGTTTATAATTCCGTAAACTTTGTTTTAATACATATATCGGTTTTTAGAAAAATCAATAAAGGATTAGGTCGAGTAGCAATGTATCTATCTTCAAAGAGTATTCCGAAAATGCCCATCTCTTCCTGATCGATTTCAAGACTGATTTCAAATGGCCTCGTTTTCTACCAGCCTCCAATGTCAGCATTTTCATGATTGCTTTCAGTTTTGGTAAATGTTTTTTTTTTTCTTTTTCTCTCATTCTACCTAATGTGAGTGAAACTAAATGGACATACATAAAAGTTTTTTTCTTAAAAAGCAACCAACAACAAAGTTGATATACGGTTTGAATATTCATGTTGAATGAAATATTAGTTATCTTTACGAATTTATACTTTAACATCTGTTGAACATTTATTTTATTGAAATATTTTTTTTCTTTTATTGAAATACTTTGCAACAGACACGTGGAAATGTTGTTAAAATTGAATTCATTTATTATTCTTCAGAAGATGGAAATTGAATTTAACATCATATTGATTAAATTAATATAGATAATACTAATTCATATCGTATTATCATCTGTTATCTTATTTTCTTTCTATTTATTAGAATTAAAGAAAGAGAGAGAATGTATGTGTGTATTTGTGTTAGATATAGGACAATTCAACGTGTCTATCCATTCCTCGTAATTAATTTAACACTTAAAGCACTAATCTAATTACATGTAACATTAAATTAGGATTCAAACGAGCTTTGACGTGATCGATGATGATTGTTGAGTTGAACTGGCTAAATCTAACAGCTTACAATTAGATTGGTATTAACTAGAAGAAGGGTTTTAATTCTGTTGATTATAAATCCATGCAGTAGTATTCTAAAATTTATCAATTAGTTATTTGGTGTTGATACAATTTAAGCTTGTGTAGTTTTGATTGGGGGTATTGATTAACAGAATGGTTTAACTATTATTAATTATAAATCCATACAATTACAAATTAGATGTGTTGTAAATTTGTTTAAGCTAACATGGGTTGATATTAATTAGGAGATGATTTTATCTATTGATTATATTAATTAGAACATTGTTGGAAAATTTTAATTGGTAACTTACCATGTATTTTAATTAAAGTTTCATTTGAAAGTAATTATAAATTAATAATTTTGTAATTTATAAAAGTAAAAGGGGTTTTTTTTTATTTAAATCAAATTTATCAAAAATAGAAAAAAAAAAGAAAAATGTTTTGTAGTAATGGAATAATTTATTATTAAACAAATTCTAATAATAAATTATTTTTAATAATTAAAGTTTTTCTTTCTGAATATAATTTTATTAATTATAATAAATAATTGTTTTTGGTTTGATATATTTACGAAAAAAAAAAATTTGTTGGAAAAGAAAATGAATAATACGAACGAGGTTATTAGCTTGCAAATGGAACGTACACTGTTCCCCTTCATTCCTTTCCTTAATTTGATCCTTTTTTAAATTCTTTTTCTTATTTCTCTAGCTATATAAAATTAATCGTACAAAAAGAGACGGTATAAGAATGATCCAAGTTTAGATTACCTCCTTATCGAACACCTTACTTACGCTTGAATAATTTCCAGCCACGTTAAATTTTCATTCTATCTTTTACAATAACATTTTTCTTGTTCTTTTAAAAGAGGAACCTTTTCTCGCGAGATTTTTATATCAATTTTGTAAAGAATAGGAAACACAAATATAATAAAATATTTATTTTCAATGAAAAATTTATTCTGAAAAGAAAAAAAAAAAGAGAGAAAATTTTCCATCGAACTTTGCAGTTTTATGTTTTTTTGTTTTTTTTTTCCAAAACTTCTTTTTATCGATAATGAAATATAGAAGATAAAAAGGTAACACATTTTAATCCTTTGAGTGCTGAATACTTTTACCTACAATGTTTTTGTAAAAACAAAATAATTTATTATTATTGAACAAATTCTAATAATAAATTATATTTAATAATTGAAGTAATTGTTTCTGAATATAATTTCATTGATTAATATAAACATTACATTTTATGTTACATTAATATTAAAAAACATAAATACGTCGAACGATAAAGTTAATAATTTTTACAAAACGCATATATGCGTTCATAGCACACAAAGGGTTAATATAAGATACTTATTTTTTTCTTATTTATACAAAAATTGATTCCATATATGTATGCACGTTTACATAATGGCAAATGTACTCATTCATTAGAAAAGCATTACGCCGTTTTAAAATGAAAGAAAGTGAAAAAAAAAAAAAGAAAAATTCAAGACTTGAGAAAAGCAACAACGAGGTCGTGATAAAAAGCGGTAAGCTTCATTAAAGCTGTAGAAAAGATGAGAAGTTTTTTTTTTTTTTTTTTTTGGGTAGGGTCTAACCGTTAAAACGGTAGGTTTTTGGTTGATGCTGTATCTAGGACAGCATCACCATCCAGCAAATGCATTTCAAAACGGAGCAGATCATGGTCGCGTTATCCATTCGTAATACATTCACGAATCCCTTGCATTCATATATATATATATCTAACTGGTATTCATATAGAACTTATATACGCACACATATATATACACACGTTTACTCATACACTTTTACGCGATACATCCTTTCCATTGAATTCCTGCTCTTCATCATCATCTCTTTCTCTCTCTTTCTATCTTTTCTCTTCTTTTTTTTTTTTTTTTTACTTCACAGAGAAAAAGCAAACGCCCTCGAAAAAGGGAACGAGTTAGTTGATTTTCCAATTCGGACAAAATAATAATAATAATAATAATAATAATAATAATAATAATAATAATAATAATAATAATAATAATAATAATAATGAAAGAAATAAATTTAGGACGTTTAAAGTTGTAATTATGATTGAAATTCATTATTTTATTGCAGTCATATATTTATTTCTAATTTTATTTGAAATGTGGTTAAATTATTGCATTATTTTTTTTTTTTAGGTCAACGTTGTATCATTGCATGCGTGTTTGATAAAGTTGACAGATAGTTCATGTGAAATATAATTTATACAATATTTTATAGCGTTATGTAAAACGATTTAACATTATTTCTATCACGATTTTGTGTATACTGAAGAAAAAATGATATCGCTGAATTAATTTAACAACTGTTCAACAAAAATTCAATATAATTAATTATGAAAGAATGATTAAACTTGGAGAATTAATAAATGAAAATATGAAAGTTGTCTTTTGACACTTGTAAGTAGAAATAGTGTTAAAATTTCAAAATGTAATGATAATTAAATATCGTTCAATTAAGAAGAATATATTTAAATCAAACATTTACAATAATGTTGGTGATAATGGTGGATTTAATCACAAATGAAATTTAGTTTAAGATGAATTGAATGGAATGTTGCATCGTGCGAGAAGATAGCACGTGTTTCGAAGTACAAGTTCGTTTGTTGTGTGTACGGATCGAAAGAGGGGAAAAAGGATAGATGGGTCATAGGGGGTGGAAAAGAGGATAGTCGGGGGGTAAAATTGCTCGCACGTGGCGTTCACGCCACCAACGAAATATTCCGGCTGACTTTCTTCTTCTTGTTTTCTCAGTTCTCTGCTTTCAAACGTTATTTACGTGACATTGTAGTTGCTTTTGCTGTTGCTGCTTCTTCCCCTAAGCTTTTTCCACACTCCTATATATATATATATATATAGCGTATATATATATATATATATATACGCATATTGTCGTGCAATTTTATCGCAACCATTTTTCGATAGAACCTGACGATTTTTCTCCATTTTTTTTGTCCCTTTTTATTTTTTATTTTTTTTTGTTGTCGAGAAAGAAGGAAATGGATTCATAAATTTTTCGGTTAAACGTATGTATTTTTTTCTCGTGAAATGAATTAAATGTGAAACTCTATAAAAAGGGAAGAACTTTTATTCTAATTTGTTCTGTTTCGTTTATTTTTTTATTTTTAATGTATAATATTCTACGATGAGGAAGTTCCTTTTTTTTTCAATATATCTCACTGAATGAATATAATAATTTATCAATGTTATTTTCTTGTTCTCTTATATATATATATCTGGGTCTTTTTTTCTTTTTATTTTTTCACGAGAGAAAGAGGAGTGGTGGTATGAGGGGATAGAATGGGTTCATAAATTTTGCGATTAAATAAATATACGTATAGTATATCTTTCCTGGAAATAAAATGCTAAAGTATAATACAGAAGGGGGATAGTAGTTTTATCTCGTTATTATTTGGTTATCTTTTATATCTTTTTTTTTTCTTTCTTTCTTTTATAACATTAAAGAATTCGGTAAATGAAAAATTTCTATTCGAAATATCAAGGACATTTCATTCCGTATAATATAATAGGCATTAGTGGTAGTGGTGGGGTTGAATTGGTGTCAAGCATTTAAAAGAAAAACGGTGGTAAATAAAAAGAGGTCGTTGAAAGGATCACAACAACTCTGAGTGAGGTAGTACTTTTCATTAGAATTATTATTATTATTATTATTATTATTATTATTATTATTATTATTATTATTATTATTATTATTATTATTATTATTATTATCATCATCATCATCATCATCATCATCATCGTTTGTTGTTGTTCTTGTAAGCAAAGAGAATTTTATTTTCATTTAAAGATTTATCTCAGTGTCAGGTCAGACTCGGATAGTTCCACAAGTATTATTATTTCATATTATCGAATAACGCGAATCGTGAAAATACAATTGTTGATTTAAACCCACACTGGGGGTGGTGGTGGTAGTGTGTGTAGGGAGGTTGTGATATCGTTTAATGAACAGAGTGAGAAACAAAAGGCATCGTTGATCCGTTGCCATTGAATTACGCGTTTTGTTAAACTTACACCAGCTCTCGTTAATTCGACCTTTCCGTATTTTACTTCGATCGTGCGCAGAACCATCTGACCGTGGTGGTGGGCTCGTTCGTTGGTTTGGTCACCTGCGGCCCGGTATTTAGCTTCGATTTATCCCAGAAATTCTCTTTCCACGTAGGAATAACTCGAATACAGTAATACCCCCTAGTTGCCTTTTACTGTATATTATTTTCTCTTTTTGTTTCATTCTTTCTTTTTTATTTTCTGTTTGCTTAGATACTTTAAGATAATAAATTTCAATGATAACGTTAGATAATTTGGTTTTTTGTTTCTCTTTTAATTTGCAATTAATATTAGTTGTTTTGTTTTACTTTCATTTTATTTTATTTTGTTCATTCGTTTATTTTTTATCTTTAAATTATTATAATACTTACATACATGCATGCATACAATTAACACGTTGCTTATTGCTTAATTATGATTGACGAGTTTTATGTTACAAATTTGTGTTTTCTAATTTATGCAATGTGTACATACTTTAAAAGGCAAAAGCTTGAAATTAAATTGGATATTTATGAATATTTTTAATAATTAAAGTTAATTATTTTATTAGATTCATATATTCAAAACTTTCTGGTAATTAATTTTTACAATTGAATAATTTTTTTCGTATTTATTGTATTACTTGTTTAACAGTAGAAAAATTTATTAGTTGCATTGTACGAAATAAAAAGTTTTCGAGTGAGAAAGGGTTAAAGGATAACACGTTAATGAAATTTTCTTTTCCTTTAATAAGATTTGAATAAGTAAAAAAGGTAGAGAAAAGTATTGTAGGACGAATTTGTTGTATTTTTTTTTCTGTTAGTCGTAGTCACGTTTAATGGAACTAACACAGAGAAAACAGTATTAGACATTGGGTGTTGTACGGCTAATTCGTAGACAATGCACCGACAAATCCCTTCGCGTCTACGAAACAATACTCGATTCTTCCCTGAAACTCTACCACCATCCCAGACACACACACACATACACACACACACATACACACACTACTACTACTACTACTACTACTACTACTACTACTACTACTACTACTACTACTACTACTACTACTACTAAACAATACGAGATAGAACAATTTTATCCGTGACCAAGTAACACGCGTGAAATTTCTTGTAATTCGTGTGACTCTAACTAACAGAATATTTTTGTAATATTCTGTTAATAATAAATGCGTTTTAAACATCGATTTAATCGACGAGGTATTCAAATATTTCATTTTAATTTTACATATTAATATTTAATTACATATTACACATATTATATTACATTTCAATTTGATTTTGACAATAATTATCATTATAAATATTATTTGATTTATTATTTAAGCGACTATTAAATTTAATATTATATCTAAAAAGAAATATATATATAAATATTATAGATATAATTAAAATGATTAATAGGTATAGATTGTAATTACATATCAGAATATAATATGATAACGAGGTTAGTTCAATGATCTCTCTGTTGAAATGTCTCTTAATCACCGAACTGGATCCGTTACTCTCATCTACCTGCCTACCACCCTCACCACCACCACTATCACCACCCAGCCACACATCGGCGTATTCGTTTTTAGGGTTGAATTTGTTCCGGGAGAACACGGATTAATCGGTTGCTCGGAGAGTGAGTGCGTGTGTGTGTGTGCGCGCGCGTATATGTGTTTGTGTACGAATCTACTACGCTCGAAGGGTAGATTTTTGGGGGTGTGGGGTGAGTTTGGCCAGGCGTTATCTGTACGTTCGGCAGATAATGCATGTCGGGATGCAACCACGGAGAATGCATTTGAAAATGGTAGGAGAAAGGGTATATAGGTGGGGATGGGGGGGGTGCAGGGTAATAGGGGGATGCAAAGCGAGCGAGGCTTTTGGGAGGGAGGTTTTAGAAGAGATGGAAGAGGAGATTCCTAGTGTCTATCTAACCAACCAACCAACCAACCCCACTGTGCGAAACGCTCGACCGTGTTTGCTTCTCGTAAACCACCCCCGACGCGCGTGCTTTCTAATCTGATACGAACCCCGTACACGCATTGTCGCGCGTATCTCTTGCACGCCTATACATCCTCCCCCTTTTTTTTTTATCCATTTTCTTCCTTTTTTTTTTTACCTTTTTTTTTTATCATCCTACATACACTCCCTCAGGTCTCTATCTTTTCACCGTTCACATATTTTTCCAATTGTTTCCTCCCTTCCATCCTCTTCTCTCGTTTCTAGACTTCTATTAAAGAATTTTGTTCTCATTTAATCGATTAGCACAAGTCAGTTGTATTGTAAATTTTATTTTGTAATGGAAGAGATTTTGTTGTTTACTCGATTGTATTTTTCTCTTTATTTGTCCATTTTTTTATTTCTCTATCAAAAAATTCAAATGGAGAAATCTTTAAAGTCTTATATTGAAATCGTTCATTTTTAATTTTTATTCATTTGTTTGTTTTCTTCTTCTTTTTTTTTTTTTTTTAATAAAAGGTTTCTTTTTATCTCGCCTGTACGCGAAACCACTTTTTAAATTTACTTTTTATAACGAAATTTTGTTGGAAATAAATTTTTGTATTTTCTGACTATTACATTTTTTCTCTTTTTCGTATTGGTTTGTTTCTTTGTTTTTTTTTTTTGGTGAAGTCGGACATCGAAAGGGAGGATCGTGAATTCGATTCGATTCGATTTTATTTCAAGCGAAGGCAAAGCAAACAAACTTTTACCTATCCCTCTCTTTCTCTCTTTCTCTTATCGCATATTTTTCCAATTGTTTTTTTTCCCCCCAATCAAGAAAATTCTTTTTCACATCGATCGGTGGTTTAAATATATTCGAAAAATTTCAAAGTTGCAACACTAAAATTCTTTCCTCGTGTAATATTTTTTTCTTCTTTCTTTCTTTTTCATTTATCTACGATCTTTTTCTTTTTTACCTTTCCTATCGTATTAGTTTGTCTATTTTATTTTTCTCTTTTTTTATTCGACGAATTCGATAACATTGAGAGAGAGAGAGAGAGAGAGGGAGAGAGAGGGAGAGAGAGAGAGAGAGGGAGAGAGAGAGAGAGAGAAAGAGAAAGAAAGGATCACGAATTCGATTCGCTTTTCGATTCGATTCGATTCGATTCGATTCGATTCGATTTCAGGTGAAAGTAAAGCAAACAAAGGTACTTGTTCATCCGTAGGATGATTACCGTCTGGATTTTCGAGATAGTTTCGAGAATCTCTTTGAATTTAGTCGGTGGTTGGTGGTGGTGGTTCGTTGAAATATCCATTTTTCAAATATTTCTTTTTTATTTTTTTTTTATTTTCATCGATATATTATCTTACTGGTTGCAATTCAATAAAAGTATTTCACTTTTATTTTTTTGTTTTCGTATATATTCATACGCGATATTACATTACTTTGGGAATACTTTCTTTTTTCGTATCGAGAAATAAGAAAAGATGGAAAGGAAGGAAGGAAAGAAGGAAGGAAGGAAGGAAGGAAGGAATGAAGGAAGGAAGGAAGGAAGGAAGGAAGGAAGGAAGGAAGGAAGGAAGTGAGTTTGAGGTCACCAAATGTAATTTGAAAAATAACGTCGATATTTCTACTACATGATCCCACGTGAATATCGAAGGGTACTTTGCGTTTACTCAGTAATTTAGTATTATACGTTATAATGATTTCTCTTGAGAGTACTCTAACAGACATATGTTACATCGATCAGATAGAATCCATTCTTATGGGAAACTCTCTGCACAATTCCCTTTAGGATATTCCATAAAAATCAGCATACACATACGTACAGTTATACATATGTTCAACACTTATAACTTTGTATTAAATAGAAAAATTAAATCATATTCATTAATCAATTTTAATATCAAACTAAATCATTATATTAGTTATATTAATTTATAAAAAAAAAAATTATAAATTAAAATTACAGATCTATAAAAATCAACATACACATATATAGAGTTATACATATGTAGAATATTTGTAACTTTGAATTAAATATAAAAATTAAATCATATTCATTAATCAATTTTAATATCAAACTAAATCATTATATTAGTTATATTAATTTATAAAAAAAAATCATAAATTATAATTGTAGATATATAAAAATAAACATAAATATATATTAGGGTGGGTTAAAAAAATGACTTTTTTTTTTTCAAGTGCCACGGAATAATGGGTTGCTAGACACCTTAAAATAATTCTCACCAAATATGAGCTCTTAATTTTAATCCATTGTTCGTTGATAAAAACTAAAATTCGTGTAAATTTTCTCAAAATTTATAAATTAAATTGAAATTTTTCGAATATTTATTCAGTACACTTATATCTATCAGTATAAATTTATAAAATCAGTACACATGAAAGTTTGATGATGAATATCTTTTGAACGCTTAATTTAATCGCCAAAACATAAGACACCATTTTTATAAAGCAGTTAATTTCCTACAAAAATTTGTATTGTGCACTTTTTAATAGTCATTTATTGTCGAGTTATAAAATTCATAAACAAAAATGA
>NW_015148996.1:1288376-1322854 GCF_001465965.1 Polistes dominula | reverse complement strand
TCTTTGTTCGTGCTCGTTTTTTTTTTATTATGATATATATATATATCGTTATAGCAAAGACGTTATCGATCTCGACACGGCCGATAAAATAGTAACGAGACTCGTAAACTAAAAAGTGCGCACCATCTGCTCATCTACTGTGCTTATAGTACGAAATTTCCGCATTCTTTGTTCGTGCTCGTTTTTTTTTTATTATGATAAAAAGTGATAGAAGAAGAAGAAAGAGATCGTCATACGAAATAAATTTTTTTCTTTTTTTTTTATCTCATCCGAAGTACGAGACCATATAACGTACCATAAGAATATGGCTTCTCAACATTATTAAATGAAGCAGTATTACTTCTAACTTTTTGATACGTCATCTTTTTTTTCGGTATTATTAAAAACATATCTTTACAGTTTCTTTCAATTATTATAATTGTTTATTATCGTTTGAAGTATTATAGAATATTTTTTTTTTTAACGTGAAATGTTTTGTTTGTTTGTTTGTTTCTGATCAATTTTATATCTTAAAATGAAACATTGTTTTTTTTTTTATTTATTTTTTTTATTGAAGTCAGTGTTATTTTTATTCATTGCTATTAAATAGTGACAATGTATGGTATGCACCATAAATCGTAGAATCGATTACCTAGAATCAAGAAGAGGTGTAAATCGCGTTGTTGTCGAGTTAGCTCGTAAAAATATAAGTCGACGTGTTGTCAGTCAGGCTACTGACTGCAACCATAAAAATTCAACTCGTTGCTCTTCTTCCCAAGAGGTCTTCCTTCCGGTTATGTCCAGAATACAATTTTGCAGTACTTTACTAGTTTATTATATTACTATGATATCTATACATCTTGACACGTTGTATAATACATACAAAAGTATTATTTAAGTAAACATATAGCGTTGAGACACGTATAAATTCGTAAAATATTACAGGGATAAATGTATTGTAAAAAAAATAAGTATATGTGCATTCTAATATGTGTAAAGATATATAGAAAAATTATTATATGATTCAAACATTTAATATTAGAATATTAAATAATATTTTATGTTAGAGTGCATATAAATAATACATAAAAGTAATATAAAAAATAATTTCATACAAAATATAATTTAATAATAATTTAAATATAATAATAAATATGAAATATATTTTTATTTGAATTTATTTTATTTGATAATATAATAATAAATAATAAATAATTTTAATTAATAAAAATAATATATATATATAAACTATTTGATACGTGGACGATAATTTAAATAAGAGGTAGGAATACGCATGAGAGAGAGTATCTTTGGCTGGGTTGCGTCTGGCAACGAGGGTGAATCCTTCATTCGAGGAGTGAACACTCGAGTTCTGGTTATACTGTTAATTATTTATCCAGAGTGTGCAAGTGAACGAGTTTCCGTTGTAATAGATACGATTTTATGTGGACGATGTCTATGTTTATTTTAGATATAGACCATCCATCAAAAGTTTCAAAAGTATAATTAGTTATTTAAATCTTATAAAAAGCAAATAATAAAAGTTCCTAATTTAGAGAATTTTTATTCTAAAGGATATTGATAAGTGTAAAAAATTTGTTTCAATGAATTGATTGCATTATGACGAGTATTGCATTTATTTGTCAACAAATTTCTATGATTTTATTTTCATTTTATTCGATGTTACGTGACGTATTATTATAAAAGATTTTATTCTTTGATAAAAATGATAGAGACAGATGGAAAATAAAAAGGACGTCACATTTCTTTTCTCGTGTCAGTTGGCCAGAGGCCAGAAAATCATTCGAGTGCATACGAAATATAAAAGGGATGATACTCTCGTATTTCTTCACTATTTCTCTATATCCATCTCTATATCTTTATATATATGTATATATGTGTATATCTTTTTCTTCAGTAAACATATGCATAGCTATAGGTTGTATCGTTTTCCATGGTATTGACTATGACACACGCATTTCTGAATTATGCATAGTACGAGTCGAGTAATATTCTCACGTTGAGAAAATGAGAATGATCTATAGCAATGGAAATGGAAATGAACGTTGAGAAAAAAATATTAGAACCCTGTGACTGATATGTGTTCATATGTATATAGGGTGAGTTCTATGAAATAAGATTAAAAACTAAAAAAAAAGTAAATAAAATTCTAACAACTGGCGATGTATTTTTTAATTAATTTAAAAATGGAAAATATTAATTATTTAAAATGTTAGTTTGAATATAATGGAACAATGTTTAAACAAATTTCGTTTTTAATTAATTTAAAAAGATAAAATAAATTATTTAAAATATTAGTTTGAATATTGTGGAAAAATGTTTATAGAAATTTTCTGAAAGATGTTTCGTGTTTTTTTTTTTTTTTTTTTTGAAGTAGTTTATGGTAGTTATGGTATCTCTGTAATTTAGCTTTCGAAAGGTTTTCAGTAATGTTACTCGATGTTGTAAACGATGCTCATCGTTGCTTCAGCAACTGCATAGAACTATGTCTAGAAGGAAGTTTCATTTGCATCTCACAGTTGGACCGTTTGTTTTCGGAAGGATGCTCGGAAGTAACACTGAGTAACAGTAACAGCAACAGCAACAGTACACAGTAGCTTCTTGATAAATATTTGATGAATATGCTAATGTAACACGAGTGTTACAATCTTTCATGTTAATTTGTTATTTAACGATTTCTCGATTTTTCTACCACGAGCTCAAATTAACATAATCGAGGTGTTTGGACCAATCTGTTTTTTTTTACTAACTTTGATTTAAAATTTGCCTTAGGACCCCGTGATTATAAAATGAAGGAAGGGGAAAGAAATAGGAATAATTTATTAATGAATATTTTATGAATATATAATATAAAAATAACGTAGAGAAAATTGGATATTTTAAATTCACCAAGGTATAATGTTTTAACATTTTATTCGATTTACTTTAAATATCATTAGAATTATTAATATTATTTAATTATCATTTGAAATAATATTTTATTAAGAATAATTATTTTTGTTATTTTCGACAGTAGACCATATAATTTTTATTTCAAACATTTACAATGTTGTAACATTTTATAAAATATATATAAAGTAAATTGAATAAAATGTTATACATAAAAATTTGGTATTATATTTAAAATAAATATTTATATAAAAATATATATAAAATAAATATTTTACTATTAAAATTATTAATATTATTTAATTATTATCTCAAATAATATTTTATCAATAATATTATTTTTTAATTTTCGACAGTACACCATATAATAAAATGTTTCTTTCACGACAATTCACTTTATCGATTATGATATATAACGGGTGTACTTAAACTGTCAAATAAGTACATAGAGTACATAGAGTTTCAATTCATTACTCATGATGACAGAAAAATGTTGTTGTTTTCTACGAACCACATCTATTTCTTTATCCTTCATCTCTACATTTTTTTTTCTATTTTTTTTTTATCCAGTCGTTGAGTTTGCCCTTTACCCATCTTAATCTTTCTCTCACTTTCTCTCTAAAATAAGAATAAGAAGAAGAATAAGAATAAGAAGAAGGGAGTGTCTTGTGCTGATAAAAAGAAATCCTTGTTCGAGGACACCGTAATAAAAGCAATCCTATTATCCTAATATCGTCAGGTTTAATGGAGTTTCGTTGGAGGCTGTTCTACCTTTAAAATCTATCCCCTAACCCTCCCCTTGTCCCACCCTTTGCCACCTTTCCTTCTTCTTTTTCTTCTTCAACTTTTTCTTTTTCTTCTTCGACGTTCATCTTTGAAAATATCCGAGGTACCACGGGGTTAACTTAACGTTTTATCATCCCATTGGTTGTCCTTTGTATTTATCCTAATAGCAAATTGCACAAAGTGTATTAGATATGGGGTGGGAAGGGTGCAAATTAGTTCAAACTAGTCAATAAATTTTGGTTAATAGAAATTTCTAAGCACGTTGGTTATTTTTTTTTTTTTTTTTTTTTTAATTGAAAGAAGGGTAGAATAGAGGACTCGTTTACGATTCATTTATTTTAGGATCCTTAGGAACGTTCGAACCTTTCGAGTTAATCCTCGATAGCTTATAGAACCTAATTGGTCTTCTAATTCCACTTGTATCAGTTAGATTAGTTAGATTAAAGTTCTACCTTTAAATCTCTTGCTAACTGTAGAATCAGTTTTCTATTAATTTTATTTTATTTGTATTATGTTAAAATTGTTAACGTGTTTAGATTAAATTGATACGGTTTTTTTTATATTTTTATTTAAATAATTAATTGTTTAATTATTTAGATACAATTAAATAAAATTGTAATATAAAATAAAGAATAATTTATTTATTTTATTTTATTTAGAATCATTTATGATTTAGGTGGAGATTAGAAAAAGAATTTGGAAAATAATTAGAGCAAAGTTTACCATTAGAAATATAACCAGGGTTTTATTTTATTTTGTTTTTTTTACGAGGAGGGTTCAAGAGAAGAAAGAAAAAAAGAAATTATTTATAATTTAGTTAGAATTAGAAAAAAAACAGAAATAGTATTGTACCATTTATATATTTTCATTGACAAGAATGGTGGTGTAACGTAGAAAGAAAAGATTAATTTCGCTTGGTATTAGAAAGGGCCTCAAGGGGATTATTGGTAGTATCTGAAGGGAGTAGGAAGTAGGAGGAAATGGAAGGTGGAATAATTGCCTTGGCAAAGACGAGAGATTCAATTACATTGAAAATGTAGGACAGAAAGGGAGGAAAGGGATGGAACAGAAGAGAAGAGAAGAGTAGAGTAGAGAGGGAAATGAGGATTCGGCCCTTTTCGTCCTTCGCATTGGGCAAAGCCAGATTAATTCGTTCTCTTGAGCGTGATAGTTTCTAAGGGTGAACTGAGTTGACATCTTCACCCATCCTAATATGACATATCCAGCAAATTTGATATCATACGCAAACCCTGACAAGATATTATGATAATTTTTATTTGCATGCTAAATATGAGAAAATAACAAAACCAAAAAAATAATAATGTGTGACTTGAGTGGAATTCTTTTCTTCATTTTCTCTTTCAAAGTATAATCGTCTAGTTGTTGTTGGTTAGACCAGCCCTTTGCTGGTTGGTTAGAGATGATAATGGAAGAGTGTCAGTGGGTGATGGCATGCAATCTATCAGTTTCTCCTTCACATAACTGTGGACGACGTCGTAGATCGTAGTTTTCTTCCAAGCCAACACACCACAAATGTCCCCTGTGGCCATTTTCCTTCTTCTTTCTAGTGATACCTTTTTTTTTTTTCTTTTTCTCAATGTGATGCCTTCCCGTCATCTAAAAGTAAGACGTGTCTCTCATTTTACCCAATTCCGTTCGCACTGCGTCTGTCACATAGCTTATCCTTGCTAGACAGGACGAATGCTTAAGCCAAACCCCCCTTTTACCATCCCCATACCATCATCCACCTACTCATCGTTTCACCTTTTGTGTTTTCTTTCTTACTTTTCCTATATTTTCCTCTCTTTTTAACCTTTTGTATTTCTCTATCTCCTTTCATTCCTATTCCCATTTTTCTACCAGCTAGAATCGATGTTTTCGTCCTATTTTTCACGTGAGCTTTCTCGAGAAAACTCTCTCGTGTTCGGATATGCCGTTGCTAACAAGGGATTTTACTACTTCAATTTCAGGTCTGAATTGTGCTGTCCAGTTACTACTGGACATTGAAAAATATCGGTTTCTTCTACTTTCTTTTCTTTCCTTTTTAATCTTAATTTATCGTGGAAGTATTTTATATGGAATAAAAAATATTTTCTAAAAGACAATTTGATTATAATATTTAAATAATTATTGTAGCTGTAATAATCGTTAATCTATTAGGGAATAGTATATTTGGTATTATACTAATAGACGACGCATAAAATCGAGTTACTAGTGTTGAAGGGGGGGTTCGCTTAAAACATTTCCAGACACTGTCTGGGAGTTCGTCATTTCGTATTCTCTCTATGGTATCTGGACTCAATGTACGGCATAATTTTCGTCACTCCAACGTGATTCGCATATTCCGTTATAGCTCTAGGGGAAATCTCATTTCCGTGTGCATTTTCATGTCGAAGGAATGTACACATATATTATTTCCTTCTTTGACGTTGAAACATTCAATCCTTTGATACGAATTCAAATATATTCTTAGTTTTTATTATTTACTTTGATTTCACTTACATATATATATATATTTTTTTTTGTAATATTACATGTTTTATTACCAATAGTTTGTAAATTTACCATTAGGACACATTTTTAATTTATTTTATTTTTTATTATTTAATTTCCTTTTTTTTTTTAAATTTATTGTATAAAGAAACAATTGTGTATATTCATCGTTGTATTCCCCATTGTATTCCTGGTTTTGAATTTTTTTGAAAGAGGAAAATATTTCACCTAAAAATACTGTTAGAAATTGTATACAATTTTTATTTATAAAGTTAACAAAAGGAAAAAAAAATTGTATATATTCAAGTACGTCGTGACTGTTATAACATTTCCTTCATTGTGTACCTTTGGAAAGATTCCACTTGCTGTTGTCGGCTATTACGAGAGCAATAACTTCCTCTCGACATCTGGTGCAGCGACAAGTGTTACGAATGTCCCTCTTCCTAACATCCCTTCCTCTAACACTTTTTCTTTGTCCTTATTTTCAAGCCCTATTATCCATCCAAAGAGATCGCTCATTATATTTGATATTTTTCAAATTAAATAAAATACAAAATATTGCAAATTGGTTTCAGTATGTAAAACAACGTGTGTTTTATATTTAAAATATCACGTGTCAATTTGATTGACATTAAAAAATTTGTAACGTCAAACCTTTTCAAATTTTTCAACCAAAATAACTTGGAAAATGACATATACTAAATAAACTTTGATAATATTCGAATTCATTGAATGTTTGATAGGTTGAAAAATGTAATAATTTATTTCTAACATTAATTAATATAATAAGAAATTAATAAGAACATATTATGCATCGTCATATTATAATATTGAAGTTTAGCAATCTATTAGCATACTTAGAATAGTTAATAGGTATAACCGTGAGAATGTGGATCGAAGTTTATTAGTATGTATGCTAAGGTGTAACGGCTGTCATCCCTCAACGATAGTGACTTCACTGGGAAGTCTGTGGAACTTATGGTAGAACTTTCTAAGTTCATGCTTTAATACACGAACATTTCCGAATCCATCGAGGTTGAAGTTTGGTTCCTCCCTTTGGAAGGTATCAAATATAAGATGACTTTCCTACGTCTTTCACATAAGTTATCTTGTTAATAGCTAACAACTTTCATATCATTTATATAATAATAATAATATTAAAAAATTTATACACAAAAGTAATTGAATAATTCATTTTTATGAATGTAATATTTAGATTTCTTTTTAAATGAATCTTAATTAATAAAATTTGATAGTTTAATTATTGTATAAAACAATTTTCGAGAAGTGGAGTCAAAGGTCACGAAATTAACTTAACCAGCAGTTACTTTATCCAATTTTATGTGCTGTGCTTTTAATTTTATTGTTTGAAACGTTTTGGTTAAACCAACATAAAAAAAAAAAGATAATCTTTTGTCGCAAGTTTTATTTTTTTTCGCAAGACTTTCGGCAAATGCATTAAAAGAAATATCACCAACCCCCCATTGTAAGAATTTATTTCTACTTTAACCAAGGAACTTACCTCACAGACTACGTGAGTAATTACTCGAGTAAACCTTTCTCTTCCGAATAGTAGGTACTTTTTCTTCTTCTTCTTTTTCTTTTTCTTCCTTCTTACCCTTTTATATCTTTCCTGAATTCGTGTTATTACATGAAAGAAAACTCACTTGCTTGAGATAGAAAAAGGTTAGTAGATAAAATGTGAGATGTGTGGGTGGTGAAAGTATAAAGAAATTTTGACGATGAAACATTTTTATTTGACTATTTTTTATAGTGTCATCTGTTCCTTTGTTGTCTTTGTTAGTTGTTCTACTGACAATTCTAAGTTCTTTTCTAAAGTTGAACTTGTGTTTTTCTTTTTTTATGCATATTTGTTTACCTGTAATTAGGTAACAAATTAGTCCTGCACTCACAAAAAAAAATTACGTCAAGTATTTTATGCTTTATCTTATTTAAACAACATTATTATTTTGTTTCGTTTTATATTTGAAATTTATATTAATATAATTAATAATATTTATATATTATGATATCATATAAATGATATATAATTACTAATTATTGTAATAAATGAAATATGATTACTATACGAATATTAATTATAAAATATAAAAAATTAATATAAGTATATAAAATATAAAACTTATATTTAAGTTTAATATATTTCATTAATATAAGTTTATTATATTTTAATAAATAATATAATTATTTTTTAATATAATTAATATAATTATTAATATAATTAATATAATTTGTTATATTAATACAAATTAATTAGAATTTTCCTTAATAAACACATTAATATATATTAATTATTAAACTTATAACAAAAAAGAGAATAAAATAAACTAAATTAAGTCGTACTTTTGTAAAGGGTGTAATTGTTTTACCATCTTCACTGTTTATTACACAATAACATATTTTTATTTCGTATAATCTCTTTTGATAACTTTCTTTGGTAATTCGAGGACAAATTAAGTTAAGTAATCCCCGTTATAAGCTGGGGTGATGGGTGGAGTGCAGATAAATAAAAGAAAAATATAATAAAAGAATCGAATATAACTTAAGATGAAAGTTTTGGACCATTAATGTGCTTTGAAACTAATGTGTTTAGAAATTGGTAGTAGAGATAAGTGTAAATGTGTAAATGTAGATACCAACCGTATGGTGGACAAACTGTAGAGACCGCTAACTCACGTCGTATAATCGCTAATGAGATTAATCCATGCCAACGCGAGAACAGACACGAAAACCGTAATCATGGAAGACCGGTTTCAGAAACTCTAGTTGGAGAAAACTTTACGAGTTGATTGTTACAATGTAACACTGAGGGAAACTTGTCTTTCTTTTTCTTCTTCTATTTTTTTTTTTTCACTTTTTACGGGACAGCAATACATAAAACAAAGTGGGTAGAACTGCGATATTACTCCAACCAAAAATTGTGATAAAATATTTGCAGCCCATTTTACGTGAACACACTTTTGTCTTTATTCTCATTCGTTTCAAAACTCGATCAATCGAACAAAAAAAAAAAGGAAAAGAAAAGTTGAAGAAAATGAGGGGGAGGACAAAGTTATATAAACTATGTGAAAGTAAGTTTCTTCTTATTCAATGAATTGACCGCACCTTATTCGGTACGTGCCTTCGATAGCTTTCTGGTGCTGCTATCGTCCTAGGGTTTTTTCTTTTCTTTTCTTTTCTTTTCTTTTCTTTTCTTTTCATTTCTTTTCTTTTCTTTTTGTCCGGGATCGACTTAAACCCAGCTAGCTTCCTCCATTATGTTCTCTCTCAATCCATCCTGTTCGGCCTACGTGAGAAAGAATACGAGAAGAAGAAGGTAGTAGTAGGGTGCAAAACCAACCGGAAAATTACAAGTTTTTCCGCGAGATCGAGAAGGGAGTTTTACGGTAGACGCGTTTTAGAAGAATAATATAACTTTTACCCCTCCTCCCCCTCTCCCCTCCCATCCCCATGCAACTTTACTAGATGAATGATACTTCCTAACTTTTCATAGAAATTGCACGCGTGCTTTTCCGTTAAAGCCACACTGAGAATTATAATATAAAAAATATATCATTTTAACGTACCATAAGAAGACACACACATACATGCACATATGTATATGTTACCATGAAGTAAGATCTAGATTTGAAACTGTCAAGATTCCCATGATTGTCGCTTGTCAACACATATCAAATACTTTGGTGAAAGATAGAATTTAGAAAGACTGGTTTATTCTTATATATTAATATGTTTTATATTATATAATTTTATTATATAATATAAAATATATTAATATATATATATAATATAATTTAAATATATAATACTATATATTTATATATATTTGTATAGAATTATATATAAATTAATTAATATTTAGTGTAATTTTAAATATATCATTTAATTTTATATTATTAGTATATTTTATATTATAATTTTATTATNATATTATAATTTTATTATGTTATAATTTAAATATAATATTATATATTTATATATAGTTTTTTTAATTATATATATATTAATTAATATTTAATGTAACTATATTATATTTAACTATATTAATAATAATATATTTAATATATTAATATGTGTGACAATTGTTTTATTTGATTACAGAAGTGGAAAAGAGTGTACTAAGTGGTGGAGCACCGGGGTCGTCGGGTGGTACAGCTGTAGGGGGCCCTCAGGGTTTGGCAGGTTCTCCTGCACCCTCGCCTGCCCCCTCGACACCCACGACCCCTGCAGCTACTAGCCCTTCGGCTTCCGCCTCTCCGGCCTCTTCAGTTTCATCTTCACCTTCGCCCTCATCCTCACCAACCTCCGCCCTTATTGTGGGACTCGATAAATCGGTGCTTCAGGTAAGATCACCCATTGTTATATTATTCACGTACTCTAACCCTATCGTACCCTTTTTTACTCAACCCTTCTGTTTCCTACTTTATTTCTTTTCTTTCTTCTATTTTACATATTCATATACATGAATATACATGATTTTAAATCGTGGATCGTTTATGAACAATTTTCTAATCTTTTATTATTTTTACGATGTCTAACATTGAATAATTTCAATATTTAAAAATTTATTTTTCATGTAAGATACTAAATATTAATTTTTTATCATAATTTATAAAAAATATTACGCCTGTAGGAATGCAACCCGCCAGACATACTTTGAAAATGTTGCTTGCGAGCGCCATCTGCTGGAACGGCGTTTTTTTAAGCCCAAACTGTTCATACACGTTTGTATTACGGGTTGCCGAACTTTCAGGCAGAAAAAAGATTCTGTCCCAACATAGGACGCTCGCAGGCAACATTGTCAAAGTGTGTCTGGAGGGTTGCATTCTTACAGGCGCACATTTTTATATAATTAATAAATAATTAATAAATAATTAAAAAGAAGATAAAAATAATATTATTTAATAAATTATGATACTTTTGATGTACTATGCACTCGTTTTATTCTCTGGAAAATTGAATTTTTGTTTTGATGGTTACATTTTTAACTTATTTTGTTTTTTTTATCCTTAAGTTTACAGTTTCCCTTATTTTTTATTTCTACGTTCCCTTTTTATGTAAGAAAATTTCAATTTTGTTGCTTTAATATATATGTTAAATAAAATAAAGATATGATTAAAAGTTGCGGAATTTATCGTTCACGACATTGGTGTAAATTCGCATAAGTTATAAAGGAATAAAAAGGGCGAGAGAGAATAAAAGTGAGGTAGGAGAAAGGGGGTGGTTGAGAGTAAGAGTTAAAGGGTAGTAGTACTGTTCTAAGGCCACCTTAGCTCGCGGCCGTGTCGGCTAATTAAAGCGCATAAATTACGGGAACGTGGAAAGAGACTGACGAGAATGTGGCGGCAACGGTTAGGTAGGCAGGTGGATAGCAGGGGTGTGGGGGTGGGAGTGAAGGTGGTTGGTTGGTTTTGATCGTGCCCCTGTAGACGTGCCCGAGGGTATGTTGCGAGGGAATGTCGCGTGGGGGATGCAAGAAATGGTCGTACGGAATGCGAGGACGAAAAATATGTTGAGAGATGGGACGTCTTTCACTTTGGCCCTTCGTCGTCGTCTCATCTTTTTTTTTTGTTTGTAGTCAAAGATAATAACAAAAACTTCCCTAAAAAAAAATGAACAGAAAAATTGCTGTCTCTCTCTCTCTCTTTTGTAATTCATTTTTATCTTTTTTTTATTTTGACTTTGGTACAGTAGACTTTCCTATAAAAAAGTTAATACGTTCTTGGTTTAATGGAAATTATTTTTAGTTTAAAAATTATAATTTTTTTATTATAAAATTTTTTAATTATAAAATTTTTTAATTATAAAATTATAGTTATAATTATAAATTTGTGTTGTTGGAAGTTTATATATATATATATATATATATATATATAAGAAGTTTATTATTTTATTATATATTTAATTATTAATTAACTTATACATAATTAACATTCTTTTAGTTTTTATTATTGTGCTATACTAAAAGTTTTTTATATTTTAGGGATAAAAATATAATTAATGTGTGACGTAGTGTTTATTAACAAAATTTATATAAAATTGATACGAGTTTAGTAAAATAAAAATATTTTATATTTTACTGATGAATATATTTAATGTGTGACTTTAGTTTAACACGTTGCCGCACACTTTTAATTTGACGATCGTGCTTAGAAATACGAAGATCGGACGGCTATAGCCGTCATTTGCGGCAATGGGTTAAACGTGTTTGAAATGAAAGAAAATCTCTAATATCTAACGAAAGAAAGAGAGAGGGAGAGGGAGGGAAAATTCGAACGAATATTCTGTGCTTGTAGTGAGCATGAGCTAGAGGTTATCAAGGACAGAAATTAGATTTGCGTTGACACCAGTGGACAGTGAAAAAGGAAAGAGAATTCGTGCAGCGGTTGTATAACTTGGTCAATTTTATCGAGTTACTCACTTACCACCCTTCTCTCTTCGTCGACATATTCTGATCGTTCGGTGATGAAATCTTTCACGCAACAAACCCGAACCCAATCACCCTTTCCTCCTACGTTTATTTCTTTTTCGTTTTTAATTAGGGTATAACGAGACGATTAACGCGTTCACACTTATTTGTTTTTTAGTTTTTTCTCTTTAATATTTCAATATTAGATATTAAGTATAAGTTAGTATTACATAAATAATTAATGATTATTAAAAAAAGAAAAATAATCATTTGTTTTTGCCAACGAATTTTATCTTTTTTTTGAGGATGTAATGTTTTGTTGTCCGTGTAATACATTTAGCTTCTAAACAGACAGAAATTGTGAACACTTTTCAAAGAAACATAGAAAGAGAGAGAGAGCAGTCAGAGAATGTGTGATTTTCATCCTCGACTTGTATTTTTGTTCATTTTTTTGTTCTCCCTTCTCCCTTTTCATCTTTCTTTCCAACCCTACCCCGAATTCTTTTAGTATCTCTTTTTCTCGCGTTGGTTCCTTCTCGCGTTGGTACGATTCGACAAGCAAGCTTTTACTATTTGCCGAGTCAACAACAGTCAGAAACTGCAGTAGCAGCTTGGTAGGACGTCATAACAGCTACTACTACTATTGCTACTACTATCTTCCTCCCTGCTTCCATTTCCGGCTATGTATGCTGTGTCTCGTTGACAAGTATTGTGCTGTTTGCATAAAGCGATGAGGGACCCTCGAGGTAACGAGACTGAAGCAGGAATATCGAGTTGCCAATGAAATTCTATTTTCTCTCTCTCTCGCTCACTCTTATTCTCTCCCCTTTCCTCTTCATCGGTTGGTCGTGTGGTAAACCACATTTTATATGATGTATCAAGTCGTTCCTTTTATCAATCCCTTTGACCATATTACACTGAAATCTTTGATAACGATCAGAAACATAATGCAAAGAAAGAAAAAAATGATTTATCTTTTGTGTCCTAGGATCATCAAATTAGCAGGTAAATGTTCGTAATCCATTAGATGATATTTGAAAAAACAAAAAACAATTTTTATCTTTATTTATTTTGATAATTTTTGAAGAAAATAGTCAGCAGGGAATAGATGTTTTTGATATTTTATATATGAAAAGGTATATAAAAAGTAAAGTAGAGAGTTTTCTGATTAGTAAAAGCAATCCTAATTTTGAGAAAGTAAGTTTAAAGCAAAAGTAAGAGAGAAGAAAGTTTCTTGAATGCAACAAGCGATACACCTTTGGAAAGTTTGTTTCATCCTCTTTTCGAGTGTCATTAAAATTACTTCGTTAATTAAAAGTCGAATGGACGATTACACGATGGAAGAAAATTTGATTAAAATATAACGTTGCAATTTAAACTAGTTAAAATATGAAATAACGTATAATTATGTACTTTGAATAAAAGTAATAGAAGAATTTATGAGAAAGTAGTATAGTTTAACGTATAAAATTGATATTTATTTGATCCGTAAATTAAATTCTGTAGAATAATATGGTTAAAACAGAATATTGGTTTTTGTTTTTTTTGTTTTTTAAAGTATAAAAAGAAATTACATTTTGTGCATCCGTTGTTGAAAGAAAAGTAAAACTTTTCAAAATAAAAAATAAATCAAATTTAATAATCTTATATTTTAATTACTCGTTCATTCGTGAAATATATATTTTATCTATTTTTATCTATTTTTCTTAAAACGTCTAAAAATGTTCATTAAATGAATTTCAATTGTAATATTTATAAAACAATCTGAAATATTTTAGAAATTTAATTATCTTCTGAAACGTTCTGAATATTTTTGCTGATTTTGCTTACTTTATCGATTCGAATTGCAACTGTTGTAAGTGTAGAAAAGGAAATGGCATTGTGTTTTAGTCTCCACATTAACTGTTTACCACGTTTTTAAACAGAAATATTACTTATCGAACTGTCGAGAATAATATTCCATTTGAATAGTTTATTATATTTGATTTTCTTTTTTCATTTGATTTGTTTTTATATACTCGAACAATGCAGAAACGCGTTGTATCGCGAATACTACCAGTCACCATCTCCAGTTCGTAGAATTTGAATTATTTAATATTTTTCTTTGTTTTTAAAAAGGACAACACGACGTTCTATTCGGCTTATTAGATTCCAACCACACCACCGAGCGAATTAAAAGTCTTTAATTAAAAGTCTGGATGAATGATATGCTCGAGGGGTTTTTATTTTTTTTTTTCAAATTTTTCTTTTTTTCATTTTTTATATTTATATATAATGTAATAAAAAATATATAAATATATTCATTAATATAAAAAACATATTTAAATATTAAACTTTGATTTATAAACTCAACCTAGGGTAATTGGTTTTATTCGAGATTTCAACATACAACAAACGAGTTCAAAAGTTTTTTTTTTTTTTTATTAAAAGTAATTCGAACTAAATATACTTTTTGCTTTTTTATTCTATAAAAATTTGTATTTACTTTTTTTCTTTTTTTTTTTCTTGTTTGGTCTAGAAACTTGTAAGAGAAAAAACGAGCAGTGTACCCAATGAGATAATTATTAGGGCTAATTACTACAATAGTTGAAGAATGATAAAGGGCAAAAGGGTAATCCTAGGTCGAAATTAACGTTTGATTTAATGGATAGTTAAATAAAATACCTTTGAGTTGAACTTTTTACTACTCTGTGCGGTTGCTTCTGGATTGGTATATATATATATATATAAAGAGTTAAATAGAGATAGATAAATAGAGAAAGAGGAAGTATAGTTAAATAGACAGAACGAAAAGTAGAAAGCTCGATGTTGGAACCATTTGGTGTATACACCAAGCTCGAGTTGATTTGAGAAGTTTACTCAAAGTGTGTCTTCGATGTACGAACTTTCTAGTGTTTATCGTCCTCAAGGGACAAAAATGTCCGCACTTTTATCGACTATTTTTTCGTCGTTGACTTGAGAAAAAGAAAAAAGAAAAAAAGAGAAAGAAAGAAAGTCGTTAATTCAGCTATTTGTTTTTCTTTTTTACGAAAGTTTACAGTATGTTTCTTTTTCTATCCTTTTATCAAGTATTTCGCGTTTAGTTTTTAATTATTTATGAAATATAATTTAACAATTAAATCTTACACTGTGCAGATTATTATTTTATTTACTTTTATTTGTTAAATTATATACTTTGTTTAATTTTATTTACTTATTTACTTTTTTAAAAATATTTTTATTCTTCTTTTTTATTTCAATTTTTATATTTCATTTTTTTTTCTGGTAACATATTCTTACTGTAAAATTTTTGATTTTAATGTTTATTAAGTATATATATATATTTTTAAATATAATCATTATTTCCTTTTTTTTTTCATTTATGTTTAATTTTTTTTTCCTCATTTTTCATTCGCGTTTGTTCTTTTTCTCTTTTTTTTGCCAATGCAGGAGTTGAAACGTGGCAAAGAGCAAATGGTTGTATATTTTTGTGATTTTTTATTTTTATTTTATTTTTTTTATAACTTTCTATCTATCTCTCGACCATAGAGGTGAAATATGGTGGATGTTTGGGAAAAAAAGAAATAGTAGTTTGGTGTCTGGAAAATATAAATGTTTTACCGAACAACGCGTACGGTTATACAACTACTACTACTACTACTACTACTATTACTATTACATTGTTGTAGAATATATTTGATCGTTTATATCGTGATATTTCATAGTAATACGCGAAAGTTTCATTCGTCTAGGTTAAAAAAAAAAAAAAAAAAAAAAAAAAAGTAAAACCCCCGTCATCTGCAATAATTTTTGCGATCGTATATTCGTGTTAGGCGAAAAACAGACTGTTGCCAACGTGTTGTTTACTTTGCTTTCATTTTCTTATATCTTTTTTTTTTATTTTCCTTTGTTTTTTTTTTGGGGGAGTGATCGATGTTGAGTAAGACACACTCGGTAACGCAAACACATGTTTCTAAACAACACGGAGAGGATTATTATAAAAGTTGATGCTTTAACACCAATGTTTCGAATATTTTTAGTGAAACATTGAGACTCTTATTTTTTTTCTGTAACATCCCTTGGTTTATCGTACGATTTATCGATTTTTTTTTCACTTAAGCTTATCGTCAAATATTATTATTTTTTTTTTATATCAAAGAACAAAACATTCTACAATTTTTATTGGTGTGTATTTCAATTTGAATACGTTCACTGATTTTTGTTTTTTGTATATATTATTTTTTATATTTTTTATTTTTTTTTTTCTAAGTCATGATCGATCAATCGAACTTTGTATTATTTATATTATTAAGTAGTATATATATACTACTATTAATTATTATTTAATCGTGATTAATATTACATGTTGTTTTATTTTTATTTAATTTTTATCAAACTGTAATTATGTTTTTTTCTTTTTTTTACTTCTATTAAAAATGCCAAACTATTTTTTACAAATTCTAACAATATTATTTAGCATAATTAATAATAGTCCTAACAATTGAATTGTTTTTTTTATCGAGAAGTGATATAATTGATATCTCAACCCTTTCCTCTTGTTCTCACAGATAAAAACAAATGTCGATAAGAAATGACAAAGGGTGTTCGTTGTAAAAAAAAATAGCAGTCTTTTTTAGAAAGGTTAACAGATTCATCGTGACATCAAATATATGTCAACGTAAATCGATTATTTAAACCAACACATTCACATATACATAAATAACACGAATACTAACATCTTTGATTCTTCATCCGAGTTTGAAGTTCCACGTTGTGTTAGAAATAGCAAATCGAAGTGGAGGTGGTGGTTAGGGTCTTTTACGAACGGTCACTCCCAGCTAATTTCCGGCAGCAAACACCCCAATTCCGGTTTTCTCTCGTGGTGTTCCATCTTTTACATTTCCCCTTCCAACATGTACATCTCCCTAATCACCACTTTTCCCACCCCTACCGCTAACTGACTGTGTTTCTGTCTCTTTCTCACTCCAACCCAACCAGTTCTTCTTTCCATCTCATTTAAAAGGCACTTTTGTGCCCTTGAACGGACGAATATTTCACTCCCATTTTGCAATCAGTGAGCTTTCATCGACGACCCAATATAACACTGGTCTTTGATCGATAACTATTATTAAAGTGTTTGACTGATCGAAAACTACTCAACCGAATTTTACTCACCCTCTTTCTCTATTTCTTATTTTTATTTTTTTTTGTTCATGTACTTTTTTATCACTTTGATAACAATATTTCTTTGTCACCATTTTGCTATGGGGTTATAATACATATTAAATTATTCTTATATTAAATATGGACTATTATTTAAATTAATAAATTAATTAGAGTGTAGAGAAAAGGGTTTTCTAATTTTCTATTTAATATTTACAATGTTTTAATATTATTATTGTTTATTAAAAATTATTTTAATATTATTTCTATACCTGTTATGGTAAGGAAATGTATTATTGTTTTAAGTTCAACAAAATATTACTAAAATTATTGGGGATATTTATTTATTTATTTATTTATTTATTTATTTATTTATTTATTTATTATACCAGAAAAGGATAATTTACATAGTAATAACAAGGTTAATACATAGTAAATCCTATAAGTGGTAAACATAGTTACCTGTAAATAGGCATACTAAAATTACTAATTTTTTTATATTATATATTAATATATTATTACAATGATATTAACGAGATGATATTATTTTATAAATTCATTCATAAATTCGTATTATTGGGTTGTGAATGATATTCTTCTTTTTTTTTTTGTTTATTTTTTTCTAGATACGTGATTGGCTTATCGTCGAGGAAGAGATGCTACGACAGCAAGCAGTGGTTGTCGGCGATGTCGACGAAATTATGCAACTCATCGACAAACAAAAAGTAAGTTTGTTTTTTTCTTATAATTTTGGTTGTTTTTTTTTTTCTAAACAATTTGACATATTTTATTTTATTTTATTTTTTTTTTAAATAATTCATTTGTCGGTAAAGAAGTTTGGTAAGGGTTTAAATAACAGAAGATAATTAAGGGTTGAATATTCCCTTGGTCGGTAAGACTAAAATTCAACCCTTATCTCAAAATTCTAGATTTCTACCTTACCTTTATTATTCACCTGGTATAACAGGAACACCTGGTATAATTGTACACACCATTTTTACCGTGTGTATGTGTATGTATGTATATTTCTAGTCAACAGATGGTAACAGTATTCTTATCTATTATAAATGAATTTTATCTCGAAGTGATAAGTTTGTTATTGAAGAAAGTAGAGTGCGTTGTAGAAGGTTTTTTTTAAAGTCTACCAAAAGGGGTGTTGCAACATTCAGAGGTTGTTGACCGCGGAAGACCCTGACATTGGCACATTGGCATTGGTGTTAAGCTACGATGAACGTGTTGTGCCACGCCTTTTTCTTTTCCTTATATTTTTTATAACAAATTTTTTTCCCTTCTCTTTCTTTTTTTTTTGTTTGTTCTTTTTATCTTTTTGGTTTACCTTTCATTTTTTTGTCAATTACAACGCAAATATTTGACAAATATTTGTCAATTCGGTACTTTCAATCGTACACAATTTTATCGTCCAATTTAAATAATTTTTTATTTTTTTTTATTTATTTAGTGTTTTTTTTCTTTCCCCCAGTTTATAGAATTTTTTAATAAAAATTCGATATAAGTATATGGATACTTAAGTGCATATCTCTTGGCTGCATTCAACCGAAATTTTTTGCATTTTTTTCTTTTCTACTATCATCTTATTTTTGAAGAGGAAAATAGAAGGAAACTTTAAAAAAAAAAAAAAAAAAGAAAGAAAAAACTTATCGTAAGAAATAACGCAAGTTCTAGTCATAAATTTTCTCAAGACGAATATTATATATCGGTGAAAAACGTATTATAGTTTTCTTTTCTTGTTAACACTAGAGAAACTTATATTATATGTGTCCGATAGTTGCAATTGTTTTTTTGTTTGTTTACTTCTTCTTCTTTGATTTTCATACAAAAATTTTCATTCGTATTTTTGTTTGATGTGAAATCAATTGCACGATATATTTAAAAAAATATTATACTAATTGTGTTTTTGTTTTTAATTGTATTAATTTAATTCGTGTTTAATGTATTTTATTTATTAAAAGTTAACTGGTTTGACAAATGAATTTAATTATATCGATGCATTATCGTTTCTGTTGTAAAATATTTCTTTGTAAATCATCACTGATAAAAATACTAATAATTACATAATATTTTTATATTTATCCTTGAAGTTCGAAACTTTTCAACCACCCACCTTCATAGTAAAAATTTCTTTAATGTATTTTATTTATTAATAGTTAATTGATTTGACAAATGTATCGATGCATCATCGTTTCTATTGTAAGATATTTTTTTGAAATATATCATGATCGATAAAAAATAATAATAATTAGACGTAAATAAAATCAAATGTTATTCGTCTTTGAGTTGTACTCGGTGGGTGACCGGAAACAATGGGCTTGTTACGGCAGTGTCGCTATTGATTTCCGATTGGGAAAGGGCCGGGTAAGAAATGTGAAGAGTCGTGAGAGAGAAGAAATGCGAAAACGAATGAAAAACGAATGAAAAGATTTTTTTTTCTTTTTCTTCTTCTTCTTCTTTTACTTTTTTTTTTCCTGTTATTCATTTTCTTCAAGAAAATGTTATACGATTTCTATTTATCTTTATTTTTTTTATTAACGTAATTAACATCACACAATAAAGTATAATTTTTCAAAGAATATCAGAATCGTAGATTGGAAAACATTTTATTAACGAAATGTTGAAATAATTATCAAAACGAAAATTGATAAATTTATTTATTTTAATTAATGATTGTGACTCGTTAGTAATGTGTAACGATAACGTGAATAATATTCGCACGTTCGAACGTGAGAATTTATTTTGAAAAAAAAAAAAAAAACATGAAAGAAGAAAAAGAAAAAGAAACAAATTAGTGACAACGAACGAAAAACCAATTAGTGTCCAATAATGAGGTCGTTAAAATTGCGGCTAAAGTCTTTTGGTAAAAACGATTGATCGATCGAAATTATTTTTTTCTTTTTCTTTTTTTTTTTTTACGATGAGATATCCTTCTCATTATGGAAAGTTTGTTACGACGAGAGTTTTATCAAATTATCTGTATATTTGTTATATTTTTTTTTTTTTTTTAACAAGGAGTGTAGATCAACGTTTGATGAATGGTAGGACGAATCTAAAGGATAATTTTTTATTTATTTTTTTATTTTTTATGTTAACTTGGCCCAAATAAAAAAAAAAATAAAAAAAAAATAAAATAAAATGAAGGAAAGAATGCAAGAAAACAATAAACAAACAAATAAAAATATGAAAATAAATATAATTGAAAGGAAAGAAAAGTTAGTTCATTTTCAGTTCTTGTTCGTAGTTAATATTAAACTTCTTTCTTTCATATTTTCATTCCTTCGCAATTTTTCTTTTTCTCTTTTTTTTTCCCAGCTTTAACTTGAAATAATATTCTTTCTTTTTTTCTGGAAGTAGTAGTAACAGCAGAAGCAGTAATAGTAATAGTAGTAGTAGTAGTGGTTGGTTGTAGTAGTAGAAGCAACGGCTAGGAAGGCGAGTTTGGATCGTTGGTTTCTGGGAAAATTTACATGGGAAATGGAAGTTCGAAACGAGAGAGAGCACGGTAAACGGGCAAACGGGCAAATGGGCAAACGAAATACACTAGACGTGCTTATATGAGTCGCATTACGTAAGCGTTAATTGCTTCGACTCTTTCTCACATACACACACACATACACACACACATACACACACATACATATAATTTTCCTCTTTTTCTCATTCTTGTACATGTATAAGAGAAAAAAGAAATAAAGAAAGAAAGATAGAGAGAGAACATACGCACGTGTTCGTCAACGGGCTGAGACCATAGGGAATTTTTCGAATTTCTTTCCAGTGTTTTAGCTGGTACACTTTTTAGAATATTTCTCGGTTAAGTTGGAAGTACAGAAAATTTTTTATTTATGTGTATGTATATGTTATTGTGAGAGATTAAAATTAAAAAAAAGTTAAGATTTATATGTTGAAATGTTAATATTAAATATTGTGGTGGAAAATAGAAAGTAGTAGTATTTTATTGTAAAAAATAAAATACTTAATTAAATAATAATTAATTACCTAATTAAATAATAAAATAATAAAAACTAAAATAATAAAATACCTATTTAAATAATTTAGGTATTTTATATCTTACAATAAAATACCTAAATTATAAATTAAATACAATAATATATATAATATCCTATATATAATTTAGGTATTTTATTACTTACAATAAATTATAAATTAAATAAAATATTATATACAAAACTTAAATTATAAATTAAACAATACAATTTTGTATAATAATATTTGGAAAATACATCAAACGATCATATGAATCTTGACTTTATCTAATTTAAGTATTTCATTGTAAGAAATAAAATACCTAATTATATAATAAAATAATAAAAAATTAAATAATAAAATACCTATTTAAATAATTTAGATATTTTATATCTTACAATAAAATACCATAATTATAAATTAAATAAAATACAATAATATATATAATATCCTATATAAAATTTATGTATTTTATTACTTACAATAAATTATAAATTAAATAAAATATTATATGCAATACATAAATTATAAATTAAATACAATAATATATATAATATCCTATATATAATTTACGTATTTTATTACTTACAATAAATTATAAATTAAATAAAATATTATATAAAAAACTTAAATTATAAATTAAACAATACAATTTTGTATAATAATATTTGGAAAATACATCAAACGATCATATGAATCTTGACTTTATCTAATTTAGGTATTTCATAGTAAGAAATATACATATTTAGTAGTATACTACTACTAGTGTGTACTATAAAATATATATATGGATATGTGTGTGTGTGTATGTTGTAAAATGTATGACCCTAAGGCAGTCGATTATGTTCCGGAAATCATTGCTACAATCTGTGCTCTCTCACCTGTGTGTGAGAGAGAGTACTTTCTCTCTTTCTCTTTCTCTAGTAATCTTTTAACGCTTGTGTTAACCGTTGAACACCGAGGAACTTGGGTATTCTCGCCTTACAGATGATTTTCACGCTGCACGAGGTATTCCATTACTTCCAGATCTTCCCGTTTCTCCCTTTTGTTCCTACTCTTGCCCTTCTGATAACGCAAACTAAAGCAGTCGCATTTCCTGACTTCTATCACTGAAGGTTTCACCATTTCCTTATTTCTCCTTATGTTAGTGGAATCTGTTAAGAAAGTGAAAGACGTTCAGGATGGTTGGGTCAAGGGATCAGTTTTTAAATTATTCTCTTTCACTTTTTATATATTTTTTTTTGTTTTGTTATTATCCATGTTCTTCTTTTTCATTTGTTTTTTTTTTGCTTTTTCTCTCAATTTTCTTTGCCTTTTGTTCCGCTAGTAAAATCCCTAGGAGGATTAAGGGAATAATAACAGGCAAGTTCCGTGTACGGATTGTTAGGAAGATGAAGTATGAACGTCCATCTCTCATTCTTTTTTTTTTAGTCGTAAGTTGACCTCGCAATTTCTCAATTATCCTTCTATCCTTCCAATCGGCTTTTTTCTTTTTCCCCTCTTTACCACATTCCTTCCTTTCCTTTTTCTTTTCTCATTATTATCATTATCATTATATATAATCTTTTTTTTTTATATAATTATTTTCCTTTCATTCGATAAATAATTTTGAACAAATTTCGTTCATCTTTATCATTACAATCGCTTGTTTACTAGTTCATCTTGTAAAGGAACATATACAAACACAGTTTAAACCTAAATTTCGTTTATTAAAACTCGTTTATTTAAATGAAATGATGAATGAAAAAATGGTCACAACTTGAATTAAAGTTTATGTAAAATGAAACTTGGAGAAAATGATAGGAACTTTTTCTATCGATTATTCGTAAAAGCAAGCAAGGAAGCAAGCAAGCATAGTCTCTCTGTCTTTTAACCGGGTGATGCGTAAATCGACCACTCCCCGTCTTCGATTTCCTGCACGGGAATAACGTTGGAAATTGAACATCGATCGGTCATCCCGTGGAAATACATTCGCCGACATAAACCTACAACTCGAACACAAGCTCTGGGTATATACAAGATATATTTCCCATAGATATAGTTATTCTATCATTTTTTATTTTTTTTTTTATTATTATTTTTTTTTTTTGATAATAACGATAATACAAAAGGTATATTCTAAGAAAATTCAAATCTTATACATTCGTTCGTTTTAATTAAAAAAAGAAATAGAAGTGGGTGGTGGATCTTTTGGTAAAAAGAAAAATGTTTGTTTATCTTTGGTTTTATTGATGCGTGATGACAACAAATTCAAGAACAATTATTTATCTTTGTTTTATCGATGCGTGACAAAAAATTCAAGAACAATTATTTATCTTGGTTTTATCGATGCGTGACAAAAAATTCGAGAACAATTATTTATCTTTGTTTTATCGATGCGTGACAAAAAATTCAAGAACAATTATTTATATTTATTTTATTGATACGTAAAAAAAAATCATTGTGTGTAAAAATTAACAAATAATATCTAAATATGAAAAATATATAATTTAAATATTAGGTTTTCTAAGTAAAATCACGTAAAGTATTGAACATTATTCTTTCTTCTTAAGTTCTTGTTTTAATTCCTTTTGTGGGAAAATTTCATTAAATTCGCGGCAAAGACACGAGGAGGAGGAAGAGGAAAGGGGAAAAGAGAGGTGGATTCCCTTTTCCAAGACTTTTCCCCGAGTTTCCCCATTTGGCAATTATAATGGTGGGGTGTATTGCGTATGCGCAGTGCGCATCTTCTCTCTTTCGACCCTTGTTCCATCGGATTAGATATAACGCCTAGGGATGGCTCTAAACCTCCGTCAAATTTTGTTTTGCACCATTGATACTGAAAAAGACATTCTTTCTTTTACGTGCCGAAAATTAATTTTTATATATTTTGACGTAACCAATTTTTTTTTTCGAAATAGAGAACCATTTCTCTTTGAGGATACAATACGAATGACAAAACATTTTTCATTTTGAACGTGAAACACGCCACTTGCACAGGAATCATTTGAACGACGTGTTACATTTTTTAAAATCGTCGTATTTAATTTAAAAAAAAAAAAAAAAGAAAAATGCATTGTAGAAAATAAAATCAAAGAAAAAAACTAATCGAATCATATTTACAACGCGATAATATTTGTTTTGTTTATTTTTAAATAAAATGCGTGAAAAAAACACACGAATAATTTCACCCCCAACACGCTGTGTTGTTTTTCTATTTTTTTTTTATTTAATTGTTGTCTTGAAATAATTTCGTTAGAACGCGTGAGAATGTATTTATCTATCGTGAAATAAGATAAATAAGATAATCGGGGGTAATGTATATGAATAGATAAACACAGAGGTTAATTATTATTTCGGATTCGTGACTAGTCGAGAGCAGCCACTAGACACGGGACCCCTCGCGTGGCAGGGAGAATTTTGCACCCCGTAGGCCTCTGTGCTCTACCCCATAGGATAAAATATATATATATATATATATATCTACAGGGTGGTTTACCCGGCCAAGCCTGGGATAGCCATGAGGTAGTCGCGTTGATTTCGTTCAATTCAGTTTCACGACGTTGCTTCGTCGAAATACACGGATAGTATTTTACAATAAACTCGTGATATGGTGATTAATAATTAATTATTCAAAAAATTGAAGAAAAAATTTAAAAAAAGCTTTGGGTTGGGCGCGAGGGAGGATCTAGAAAAACAAAGATAGAAAATATTTAATGAAACAGGGGGGTTGTGGGGTGGGGTGGTAACGTAAAGGAGGAATTGGTTTGAAATTTAAATTTAATTTCTTTATTTGCTCTTTTTATTTTTTTATTATTCCTTGGAATATTTTATATCTTCATAATATTTTTCATATAATTTTTAATTATTTATAATAATCTTTACAATATTTTCTATTCCTTTTTGAGTAAGAGGAATTGGTTTGAAATTTAAATTAAATCTCTTTATTTGTTCTTTTTATTTTTTTGTTTTTGTTTTGTTTTATTATTCCTTGGAATATTTTCTTCATTTTATGATTTTATATTAATATTATTATTGAAGATTTAGGTAGGTAGATATATATATATATATATAAGTGATTTCGTGCGTGGTACTTCAGACTGTTGCTGAGTGTGCACCCCTTGTTCCTAGCACGTGTTCTCTCTCTCTATTGCAGAAAAAGGAAGAAAGATTTGTCTTCTTATCTATCTATCCTTTCTTTCTTATTTTATTTCTTTTTTTTTTGGAGGGAATATCAGGACGATGATAAGGCACGGACGTTGACACTGAAGTCGTTCCTCTCGAATGCTCCTTTTCTATCATCCTTTTTTGTTCGAAATATTTCTATCTGCATTTTTTCTTAAACAACATTTGTATTTTAAGATAAAAATAACTTTCGTTAAATTAAATTAGGAACCATTCATTTCCTATTTTTTTCTTCTATTAATCTAACATTAGTTTCACCATACCGTACTTTTTTTATTATTATATTTTACAATTGATGTTTAATTTTTTTTTTGGAGGTATGGGTGTTTTGTTGATAAATTTATAAATATTTTTATTATCTTCCAAACGTGTTAGAACAAAAATATATAAGAAATTTTGTGTCTCACGATATAGAATTAACATTTAATTAATTTTTTCTTTGTCTCTTTTTTATTTTCTTCTAGAAATTTTTAAGAATCTTATATTACATTTATTTTTTAATTTTTTTTTTCTTTTTACTACCATAAAAAAATTCACATTTAATTTTTACACGGTCCATCACGTTTTCCCATATTCTTTGATAAGATTTTTTATTTTTAGTATGAAAGAGATTAAAGAAGAGAGATTTGTTGTTTTTTTTTTTTCTATTGTCTGATAGGATCAAAGTTTAGTTTTTATTTTTCGCCCTACCCTTCTCCCCTGCTACCCCCATTGTGAAAACGCGTTATATCATCGATTTCAGCAGCTTAGTACGTGATATTCGATGCTTTTAGATGCGTCGTTGAGTGCTATGCGTCGTTAATCTCAACGAACGAACGTGTCAAAGGTTAGCAAATTACCGGGTGCTGCGAAGCAACCCCTCCTACCCTCCACCAACCCCCCTTCGACCCCTCTGATAATGTGATTTTCATGGGAGGACACAAATGAAAATCGGTAATGGAAGCTGGCAAAATGTGACAATATTTCGATATTTCGATATTTTATGTGAATATCTATTTCTTCATCTATATTAATTAATAATTATATTTTTGAACTGAAAACTTCATTAGAATGGGGGTTATTTATTTAAAAAAAAAGCGAACGAAAATCCGTGGTAATGGAAACGAAACGATGAAACGACTACGGTACTAAAAAGAGAAAAAGGGACAAACGTATATACATCTGTAGGATTTATAAACTATGAGAGAATGAAATAGAAAACAGTATGCATTTGTTTCTTATTTCAATGTACGATTTTACGAAAAATTCAATCAAATTTAAGGAAATAAAATAAATGAAGAACTAAATATTAATTTTATCGTCTACACACGTGATATTTTTTAGGGGTTTTTTTTTACAGTAAATAAATCCTACAATTATCTTACTCCTGATACTTTGCATTCGACTCATTCTCTCGAAGCTTGGTTTTTCGAAGGTTTCACTTCTAACACGTGTGATCTGCACACATGATATTTTTTTTTTTTTATTAATTTATTATTATATAAAAATTTATTTAATTTATTACTATTTAAAAATTTTCTTTTTCATTATCCTCTTTTTTCCCTATTTTTTCCATCCATCAGATAAAATTTGTCTTCTTTATCTTTGTATTAACTTTGAATTTTTTCTCTTACGTGTTTAATTTGAAACATTTCGACGTTTCGCATGTCTGATGAATATCTTTTCTTTTTTATTGGATAAATGAAAAAAACTAATTAACTATTCAAAGAGATTTTACTTACTTGCTCGAGAGTTTTTTATTTTTTTATTTTTAATTTTTAATTTAAGATTTTCAAGTGACGATCATATAAATCGGAGTTTCCTTTTTTCTTTTTCCTTTATTATTTTTATATCAGATTCGTCACAAAAATCGTGTGTTTTAACATCGGAGAAAGTACGAGGAAAAAAAAAAGAAGTAAAAAGATAAGGGGAAAAGATAGCGAGAAAGAAAACGGGGTAAAATACTAAAGAAAAGTCGAAGAGAATGTTAATAAAAGATTTCTTTTAGACTTTCCTTTCAGACTTACGGAGGATTTCTTTTTCATTCGTGAATAAACAATCACGAAAGGTTGCATCGATATACTCTATACCTTTTCACCGCGAGTTAAAAATTCTTTCTGTTTCTTTTTATTTTTTTTTGTTTTTGTTTTTATATAAAAAGAAAAAGTAGAAGAAGAAAGTAAAGAAGTAAAAGAAAAAGAAAAAAGTTAGAAGAATGAAAGAAAGAATCTAAGATCAAAACTATTCACTCGGCGGGGTAAAGAAAAAAACGTTTTGTAAAAACTTCTTTTTTTCTCATTTTTTATTTTTTGTTTTTTCTTTTTTTTTTATTCTATTTTCAATTTTATACCTTACAAATATCTGTATTTTCGTGCGTGCAGTTTGATTTTGATACAATTCTGAATACGAACTAATCGTCGGTGTTAATCCGCAAAAGCTCTCGACAATTATTTTCGATTGTCATTGACATTTTGTTCATTTAGAAAATTTCTTTTTTTTTTTTTCATTTTTGAAATCCTTTTTCTTTGTAATTTTTCTATCAAAAAATTGATCCTACAAAAAGTGTGTCATGTACAAAATAACATTTAACGTATCATATTTTTATCACGTCATACGTAAAATGTAATTAAATTTGTTTTTTTTTTTTTTAGTTTTCACTCTCTTTTTTTTTTTAAACAGTTTCATTTTGTAGCATTCAGAAAAAAATATACATATATATATATATATACAAACGAACGATATAAAAAGAATAGAAAGGGGAATGATGGTTGTAACAAGCACGCATCGGTATACTAAATCGAGTTGTTACCTTTTGCAAACTTTACGTTAATCGAGAAAACACAAAGGGGAACATTTTTCACTGGGATACTTTTTTATTTTTTTTTACTTTTTTTTGAAAGATAGATTGTGAAGGGTTTTATTGGATAGGGAGTGCAACAGTTTATTCGTTCGCAAAATGGATAAAAAAAATTCTGAGCCAAATGTGGCAGCTGGTTCTCCTTATACCGGAACGCTTCATCTGCGTTTTAATGTAAGTATTAAAAAAAAAAAAAAAAAAAAAGCAACAACAAACAGAAAAAATGTGAACAGGTGTTAAATACTTCTTCCTTTCATTTTGATTTATTTTCTTTTTTATTTTTAATCAAACAAACCACACGAAAAAAATATTATTCGATTCGAAGTAAAAGTTTGGAATCTTTTTGTTTTTTTGATTTTCATCGTTTTATTTCAAACATTTATAAACATATATACAGATACATACTCATGCACAAGAATTCTCGTGGTTTTAACTTAAATCGCGTAAAACAGGCTTACGACGTTCCCACCCCTTTCACCAACTCGCTACCCCTTTGAAGTTACCAAAGCTTAAAGAAAATTGTGGGAAAATTGTCGCCAATCTCGTGCACCTCCCATCTATATCTACCAACGTTGTTTTACGAGTATGGAAATAAAAGATAAAACAAAAAATATAAAAAAATAACAAGTAGAAGAAAAACAAAAGGAAAATAAAGGAATAAAATTTCAATCCTCTCTATTTTTTTATCCACTCTTAACTCTATACTATTACTATCTATCGTTTCTATACCTTTTTGTCATTCCTCTTTCATCTTTTTGTTTGTTTTTTTTTCGAGACAGGCGCGTGCCTTTACCCTCTCCCTCTTACTCCTTTTTCAGTTTACGTATCCTTTTTGAAAAAATTCAGAAGACAATTTGTGTTATTTCTGTAAAATAAATTTCGTCGCTTTGTTCCTCTTGTACAACCACAACATGGCTTGTTCTTTTCTTTCTTGAAAATTTGTTTTGTCATTTTATATGAGGAAAAATAGATAAGGTAAAGGGATGAGAAAAAGATAGTTAAGCAAAGTGTGAGAGCAAGAGAGAGAGAGAGAGAAAGAGAGAGAAATAATGACAGATTTTCTACTGAATTATTTTTGCATATCCTATTATATATAATATAATATATAATTAATAATTTTTATTTATTATTGCATTCCCTATTATTATATAAAATATAATATATAATTTATTTATTTTTGCATATCCTATTATAATATAATATATAATTAATAATTTATTTATTTTTGTATATCCTATTATATTATAATATATATCTAATAATTTATTTATTTTTGTATATCCTATTATATTATAATATATAATTAATAATTTATTTATTATTGCATTCCTTATTATAATATAAAATATAATTAATAATTTACTTATTTTAAAATTCCCTATTATAATATAATATATAATTAATAATTTATTTATTATTGCATTCCCTATTATTATATAATATTATATATATAATTTATAATTTATTTATTACCATTGACAGATAATATATTTATATATCTTATGCACTTTGTTAGAAAAAAAAAAAAAATTATATAAATTTATTATTCTCAATTTTTTTTCAAGATTTTTTTTATATTTATAATTTTTTCTCTATTCTATATAAAATCTTATGATGAAAATAACAAAAGTCTTTTTTAAAAAGAGATTCAAGAACGTATTGAATAATACATTAAGCTATCGTATAATTTTCACCAACTCACTCTGTGACTTAGAAGTGAACTTTTTCTTACACCTTACTACTACTACTACTATTACTACTACTACTACTACTACTACTACTACATCTCTTACCCTTTTCAACCCTCTCTTACTTGATATTTAAACTTCTCACGGTTATAACGAACGGGGTTTTACGAAAAGTAGTCTCATCGTTTATGGGAGAATATTTTTCATAGTTTGAAAAAAACTTAGTGGATTATTCTAGTGGGGTTTTAGGTGACTTGTTCCGGTGACCTGTAACCCATAATTTTTATCTTAAAAGTGTAAAATTGGAAATTGTATCTTATGAGATTGAATTTGTTGAAATATTAGACTCCTTTGGTTTTCTCTCAGTTAACCCTTTAATTAAATTTTTACCTTAACACACACACACACGCCCTTTTCTTATCTTCGTAATATTTTTTTTTTATATTAAACTTTAGATTAAGGGAGATTAATTTATTTTTAATTACTATACTCTACGAATATTTTTATTATTATTATTATTATTATTATTATTATTATTATTATTATTATTAATAAATTACACTATCTCGTCAATTTATGAATTTAATTAAATATAAAGTAATAACGAAGAAATTAATTATGTAGACTATTAATAATCTTTATCTATGAACTTTAAAGTTGAAAGTAAGTTTTATTAGAGACGGTTTGTTGTATAACGGGTGGCCCGGTTGACAACGACGACGACGACGACGACGACGACGACGACGACGACGACGACGACGTCAACTATTATGGAACAACGCGCGTGCATCTCGCCGAGTGCTTGTGACACGGAAGTACTCTACGATCGATGATAGGAGTAGTACGTAAATAACTCGAGTCTATCTGAACGTAGAGTGGTACTACATCGACCTGGAAACATTTTCGTGTTTGATTCTTAACGCGTTTATTATCACGTAACTCCTACTCACTCAACTTTTTATTTGCTTCTTGTTTTTTTTTTTTTTTTGTATTATTAATATTATCAAGAAAGGTAGAAGGAATTTAGATTAGGGAGAAATTTATTGATTTAACGTTAATAATTGATTAAAGCAAACTAGTGTTTTTTTTAATAATAAATAATTTAAATAAACTAAAATAAAAATTAAAATTAAAATAATATTAAATTAAATTTAATATTATTATTATTAGTTGGCATTAGGAACTCGCAAGTTCATTGCCGCAAATACCAAATCCCATTAAATTAAATTAATAAATTTAAAATAAAGGAAACATTACTATTAGTTTAATGATAGCACAGTTTAAAATATAATAAAATTTGTATAAATTAAAAAAAAAAAATAATAAGTAAAGCAATTATCTAATTTTGATAGGAATTTAATTAATATTAAATTCTCTTCTATAAAATACTTTAATATTGTCGTAGAAAAATGAATACAAAAAAAAATTTATTCCTTTAAATAAAAAAGATACTGTATTAAAAAGAACCCGAACAATAATAATAAAAAAAAAAAAGAATTAAAAGGAAATGTAATTTGTAAATGCGTAGTATTATAGTAAGTTCAAAGGGGTGGTTTAACTCGTAGTCTCAGTGATATTCTGTTCAACCATTTTCATAGATCCTAGAGTAGTAGTACACTGAGTATTACCCTACAAGTATATACATGTGTACATCAACCTATACTAGTAAAATGGTAATGTTAGTGTTGGTAATAGTAGTGCAAGTACCCTGGAGTGTACCACAGGTAGATAGAAGAGTAGTCGAGATCAATGTGTGTGCATACGCGTGGTGGCTTACCGCCACGAGTAAAACCAAACCACGTTTTGTCCCACTCGAATGAATATATATATATATATATACATATATATGTGTAGATATCGATAGGTCGATAGAGAACATCGATTACCGACCCATTTCGTCATGTCTCGAATCTCAACTCATCAGAATCATTAAATCAACCGAGCAAATCATCATGCGTGATGTGTAATTTTAAGAAAAGTTCTTTTTTTCAATTAGAACAAAAATTGTTAATGAATAATTTCGAATGTGTACAGTTTTTAATTTTTTTTTTTTTAATCTTACATTCCATTACATGTACTTTTCTTCCTTTTTTTTTTTTCGTTGGTTCTTCTAGTCCATTAGACTAATTACAAGCACGTATTCTGATACTGTTTTTAAATCTCTTTAAACATCGACTTTTACTATTTTATGCATTTGCGTGTGTGTTTATCTATGTGTGAGTATGATTTTTACTTATTTGCGATTACTTTTTCATTCTGTATAAATATATAGGATGTACCTCTGTTAACTTTGTTACTTTAAATAATAATATTAATTATTAGAACAAAGTTATTACTGAAAATACAAATATTTTTTCTATAAACGATGTCTTTTTAATGTTATGGTAGTTTTTTCTTTTTACTTTTTAAAGTGTAACTTTAAGACTCAAGTGGAAATATTTGAATATGATAAAGTTACTTGGTACACTCTGTATATTTTGTATATACATTATATGTTTAAGGGAATGAAATCACGCGCAACAGAGAAAGAAAATGGAGAGGTAAAATACATTGCGAAAATCGAGATTAAACTTTGGCAAATCTCACGACGATTAATTTAAAGCTTTTTACTGCAATGCAATGGCATTAGGAACCTTCAAGAGATTTCGAATGACAAAGAATTACTCATTCTAAAATTCTTTTACCTTTTTACTGCTACCTGAGAATTTAACAAGACGTTGGAACGATTATTGTTAACACGATTGTTCTTTTAAATCTTCCAACATGGGTTGCACACATTTTTTCATGTCAGTTCATTTGAATATTTTATATGAAAATAATAATAATAATAATAATAATAATAATAATAATAATAATAATAATAATAATGATAATAATGATATTGATAATTTTGTGATTGAATTAATATTTCACTGTTCTCAAACTTTAAACGAATCATTATTGTTTATTTCTATAATTTTTCATTTATTATATTTTTGTTTGCAGAATGTTTTGCGAGAGTTGGAGCAGAAAAAGCCGCAATTGGACGAGCTCGTTCACACAGCAGAAAATCTACGTGCTGATACAAACAGACAACAATTACATGGTAAAGGTAAGTACTTTTTATTTATTTTTATTTGAAATCGTAGAATTAGGATATTTAACATTATTTTTAACACAAATGTTCTTTAAATGATAAAAGTATATTTCAATAAAATAATTTTAAAAATGTTGCAGTACATTACTACGTACCTATGACTGCATATTTTCAATGACTGCATGCCAAATACTATAAAAAATAAATAAATGTAAAGTATTGATTGATAATCATTAAAAAAGTTAAAGTATTCTTTTTTTTATGTAAAAAATAATTATGTTTCATTAAGTTATTTAATTTGAAACTTTAGTCGAAGTATATATCTATAATATTTACTTTTCTAAACCAGTGAAGATATTGTCAGATATCAGAACCAACAAGAACTAACAAATTTCATTACTTAACTCTCATCCAAACTTTAATCGACGTGATCTTAACGAGCATCTGTCGTCATAATTGATACTGCCAGTCCAGAATCGTGTTCCTCGTTTGTCTAGTAGTCTCATTATTCGAACGAATTTCACTAGTTCAATCAACGTTTACATTACTGTTACGTCAAAACTATGTTACTCGTGTGACCAAATTAATATTCGAGGTAAAATTGAACGAACAAATTTTATACGTCGTTAACATTTCGCCGTCATACGTTTTTTTTTTTTTTTAATATTCTTTATTTCATTTTTCTTCATATTCGTACGATACTAACAATTTTTTATTTCCTCCTATTATAAATTCTTTTTTAACATAACTAAATAAAAAAGAATCGCTGTACACGGTCGTGTATAATAAAACGAAGATAACGTAATTAATATTTGGAAGTAGAAAATATATATTTCTTTTTATTTTCTTCGTGTTATAATTTAAAAAATAAAATAAAATTATAAAATAATTTTATTGTATAATAAATATAAAATATTTAATGAAATGTATATATTATATACACTATACCTAGTATACCTATAATATATATTTACAACT